>RPOG01001703.1:0-131989 GCA_008086565.1 Thalassoma bifasciatum
GATTAGAGAATCTTATTATAACTCCTATAAAGTGACATTCATGCTTTAATGCTTTAATTAGGGACGCACTCATTCATTAAAACGGACTTCATTGAGGATGCAAGAAATCAAACAGTATTAATAATGGATCTAAATATCACTGATGTATGTTCTGAGGGCTTTTGCATCAAGACTGTTCTTTGTAATGAAAGAAAATCTGAAGGATTAAATTTAACCTTCAGCTGTGTTTATTTTTATTTATTTATTTAATTTTAACCTTTGAAAACTTTGCTGAAGGGACACGACTGACTGAAACAATGCTTCAGGTCTGCGGTTATGTAACGTCGTTCAGTGCAGCATTTTAAAGCCGTTTAAGGAGGAAAACGGACAAATAAATGTGGATGTGACGGAGATGACATGCTGCAGAATGAACGCAGAAATAATTAACACATTTAAAAGACAAGCTTTTTTTGAAAACTTCTACATTACATGTTCGTAAACCGTATCACATCATGTCTCTCAGCATCAATGAAACACTAAAATAGCCCGAAGAAGAAAGAGGGAAAGTAAGCCGTCCTGTCCCAAAAAGCGATGAGGAGAAAGAAAGTGACAGAGCTGCAGAGAAAGAGGAGAGAGAGAGAGAGAGAGAGAGAGAGAGAGAGAGACTCATGGCTCTTAGAAGTGTAGCGAGGATTTCAGCACCACAGTGTTGGACAGTTCCCCAGTCTGCTGGACTGACCTGAAAACATTTCTCCATTCATGAAGCTGCAGCCGCCAAACAGCGAGTGGATCAGAGTTTCCACATTTAACATTCAGCTCGCTGCAGTCATGTTCTAAATGTATATGTTCATATTTTCCTTCAAGGTCACATGCAAAGCAAAGTAAATCTAGTAATGTCTCTACATTGTGTGAATAAAAACAATGATTTACGAAACCTCTTCAACCTATATTCAGTTAAATACACCATAATGACAAGATATTTAACGCTCAAACTGGTAAACTTAATTGTTTTCGTGCAAATATTTGCTCATTTTCAAATGCATACCTCTACACTGTAAAAAAAAACTTAAATTTGTTGGCCTGATAATTTTTTCAGTTCAGTCAACAAAAAATGTTCTATCGTGTTGCAACAACTTCAAAGTAATTATCTGAACTTCTGTTATTATGTTTGTCAGGTAAAGTTAGTCTCATTCCACAAGATTAACTGTTAAAACTTCAAATCATAAGTTTGAGGCCGCAACAAAATTCTTTGAAGAACGGGGTTTCCAACTCAAATCCACAGGGGTCTTGATTTTGATTTTCAATTTCCCACGTGCAAGATTTTATCACCATAAAGGAGAGTATTTTTGTTTAAGATTCATATCAATACTCTTTCAATTGGAGGAAGATTTAAAATCATGGTCTATCAATCCAGAGCACAATGGTTCAAATCCCACCTAGTGCTCAAAACTTTAAGTTACATTACACAAGAATAATAAGTTATCTCAACAAAATGTATTAGTTGGTTCAGACTCAAGATTTTAAGTTGGCCCAAAACTCAAAACTCCAGTGCAGACAGTTGCCTTGAAATTTTGAGTTAACACAACTTTTTTTTTATTTTTACAGTGTATACAAAACAGTTTGTTGTCTTGAGTCAGTGTTTGAGGGTGAAAGTGTAAAACAACCTCTTGAAGCATGAAAACCTGACTTTTGCTGCTAAAAGACGATTGATTAAATGAAATATTTGGCGTCTTAGACACTGAAATATTTCTATGGAACCAAAGCAGAGAAATCATCATATTCTCTTTTTAGATAATTTTAGTGATGATGGTTCTTCTGTCACAGTTCTACGGAGCCCCTAAAGGGACAAGAAAAGGTAAAAAAAAAGTAATTTCACGTGCGCACTTAAAACTTTTACGTGCTCACCTGAAACCATAGTGCGCACCAGAAATACTTTAGATGCACATCTGAGAGTTTTCTTCTCTACAAACTGACAATATAAGAGTTAGTGCGTGCTTATCATCACCTGTACCACCACGTCTGTTTCGACGTAAAGGATTCACCGCTTTGGATCGTTTGTTTGATTTTTGTAGAGGGACAGCTTCAAACATCTGGGCAGCTCTGTGGTTATCGTTGGATGGACACAAAATGTCACCTAAAACTGTTAGGTGAGCACCAGAAAAGGTTTCAGGTGAGCACTTGAAATTTTCAGGTGAGCACGTAAACGTTTCAAGTGCGCATGTGAAATTATTATTATTATTTTTTTTACCTTTTCTTGTCCTTTTAGGGGCTCCGTACAGTTCAGCACCAGTATTGCAGCTCATTTTTGGACTAATTGTAATTTATCCAGGTTTTTATTTGATGCAATTGACCACACTGCTGTTATTTAACAGTTGTCTTAGTGAGTTAGGAGTAATGTTTGAATTACTGACATCTCCCAATAACTCGGACAGTTTTCCCAATTTGCATACACCACTTCAGTCTGCTGTCTAATGTAAGGAGTTTAAAATCTTCTAGATGTTCCACAGGCACTCCTTTTATAGAAATGTTTAACTGTGGCCTGTCTTTAAATCTTAAATTTGTTCCAAATAAAATGCTCTTTTTCTTTGATAAATAAAATCATAGAGACTTTGGTGTTCTGTGAATCAATCCACTACAATCTGACCCATCTGGAAAGCTAAGAATTAGCATTTAGGAATAACGTATTTTGGCGCTGATAGTCCCATTTTAAATTGCATATTATGATTAGGTGTATGTGTAAAAATTATACTTTTAGTGATCACTTTGAAAGTGCTCACAGCCCCTTTAAATACAAAAAACAGCTATGGTAACAGAAACTATGCTCTTTAATTCTTTTTTTTTGCGTTCCTGGGTGAAACGCTATTTTATCGACTGCTTCCCCACGATCCATAGAAAGGATGAAAATAGATGTTTTTCAATCAGGTTTTGGAGAAAAAAAGAGGATATGATTTAGAATTAAAGCTCCTGAATCACGTTGTGTAAGATTCTGGCTCTGAGTGAAATCATTGGCACAATATGTCAAGAACATGTTGGGTTCATTTCTCCCAGAAGGGTTAGGGGTGCGTCATCCATGGCTTCAACATCCAGAACCATCCAAGACGTTTTGGTGCATAAACAGAAAGCAAACAGCTGCTGTCACATGATGTTCACGATGAGGTAATCACTGTTTCACACCCAGGACTCAGAGGAAATGAGTGTGAAAGTCAAACTGGTGTTTGTGCTTTAATGGACAGGACGACCTGTGTGTTCTTGGTAAAACTAAACTTTGCATTTTTCCCTTTCACTGTTTATTTCCCTCTCTCTCTCTCCTCCTCTACCTTCCCCTCACGTCATTACCTCGGACTGTTTATCCCAAAGCACCGCAGCTCCGTTCATCAGTAATTCATTACATCTCCTCTGCTCCTGGATCCTCCTGCACACACAGTTAGTGAGCCGCTGGTGCGACCTGGGAATTGTGGTTTTATTCTCAAGGCTTCAGCTACACAGAGCCTCATCCCAGCCAATTTGTTTTCAGCTATCTTAGCGAACACACACTGCCTGCAGTACTGTGTGTGTGTGTGTGTGTGTGTGTGAGAGAGAAAGTGTGTAAGCTCTCCATTTAATACTTGGCGCACCAAACCACTCACACAGCTCTTATCCTCTAAACCGTAGACTGTATAAACACAGACGTGGTCTCAGTGAGGTCATCTTTTGGTTTCAGCGAAACATCATGAGGCCAAACACTCGACTCGAACCAGTTTCTTGTTAAACAGAAACAGACTCAGAAGAAAAGCTGAGGCAGGTCTAAAGCCTCGTAACAAACGAACACAATACACATTAAATTTTGCAAATCCTGGATAACTTTAAATATTAATGTCCTCAGAGCGTGTGAGCAAAGATATAAGTTACTCAGCTCAGCTTCAGACTAAAAATGTTCCTGAATCAGGCTGTAAACACGAGATGTTTGGCTGTTAAACTGCACATTTCAACATGAACTGAATGAGGATTTTTTGGCTCTTGGACTAAAAATGTAATGGACACGTTAGGATCTGGAAGTTTCTTTATTTTTCAACAGCTCAGGTTTACCTGGAGTTTGTTTCACAGATCATCACACTCAAAGTGTTTTTGATGGACGGATAGAGGGATGAACAGACAGAGAGAAGGATGATTGGGTAAATGGACTGAAGGATGGAAGGAGTGATCTATGAAAGGATGGATGACTAAATGGATGGGGCAGCAGACTGATGGATGGATGATTTGGTGGATGAATCAATGAATAGATGGATTGATAGAAGGAAGTATTGATGGATGAACAGATGAATGGATGAACGATAGATAGATGGATGAGGCAATGGTCAGATGGATGATGGAACTGATGGGAAAATGGATAAATGGATGGTAGGAAGTATAGATGGATGGATTGATGGATGGATGGACGGATGAACGGATGGATGGGGCAGTGGTAAGATGGATGATAGAATGGACGGAGAGCTAAATCATTGGATGGATGGATGGATGGATGGATGGACGATAGATGGACAAGGCGATGGTCGGATGGAACTGATGGGAAAATGGATAAATGGATCATAGGAAGTATAGATGGATGGATGGATGGATGTGGCAGTGGTAAGATGGATGATAGAATGGATGGAGCTAAATAATTATATGGATGGATGGATGGATGGATGGATGGATGGATGGAATGGTGGGTGGATAATAGGAAGTATTGATGGATGAAGGCTTGAAGGATGGGGGAATAGAGATGGATGGATGGATGGATGGAGAGCTAAATGATTGGATGGATGGATGGATTGATGGATGGGTGGATAATAGGAAGTATTGATGGATGAAGGCTTGGAGGATGGGGGAATAGAGATGGATGGATGGATGGATGGATGGATGGGTGGATGATAGGAAGTATTGATGGATGAAGGATTGAAGGATGCATCGATGAACAGATGGATGATAGATGGATAAGGCAATAGACGGATGATGGAACAGATGGAGAGCTAGATGATTGGTTGGATAATATAAAGTATTGATGGATGGATGAATTTACAGAAAGGTGGAGGATTTCATGAATGGGTTGAAGAATGAGTGACTGACTGAACAGAAGGATGGATGAAGATTCAATAATTAAATGATGGACAAACAGACTGATGGGCAGAAGGAGAGATGGATGAATGGATGAAGAAAACTGATGATATATGGACAGATGGATGGATGTGACATCATTCATCAATTTGAAACAAACGAGCAACAACTCTGAAACAAAAAAAAATCAAAAGGAATAAAAAAAGTATTTGAATATGTTTGTATGATTAAATAAATGGATAAACCAACAGAATAACAGATGATAAGAAGCTCATCTTTGAGTTTCTGAATCATTGAATTAAAGACTTTTCTACTGAGAGTTTGACGTTAATTTGAAGTTTTCAACATTCAGTAGATTCAGACAGTTTTACATCACGGCTCATGAATCACTTCTGTCCTGTTGTTAAGACTCATATTTACTGACTAAACACTTTTTTGTGACAATTTGGGAGAGATTCTTCTTTCAGAGAGGAAAACCTTCCGCTGAACTCAAACAGTCCAAAGAGTAAAAAACCAAAGAGGCTGAATGAAGCTGTGTGAGGAGCCACAGGGTGAGACTGTTCTCCTTCAGGTCCTCAGCCCCGGGTGGATTTGTGTGTTTTGACTCAGCAGCTCTGAACATCACACTGCCTCTCCTGATGAGCCTGACATTTCCAGCACTAAGACTGATGCTTATTTACACGAGCCAAGCACAAATCACTTCTGTCCCGTTCACTGGATGTGACTCTTTAAAGCGCTGACGTCCCTGAAAGTGTCGGACGTCTCGCTGTGATGTCTTCATGTTTGACTCTGCAGACGGAGGAAAGTCAACACTCAGTCTCCGCTCAGAGCTGCATCGGTGTGTTTGTTTTTCACGCCCACACACACCTGACATGTCCTGTGTCACCTCTGCGGGGGGGGGGGCAGGATTACTCGAGTTCACTGGAGGCGAGAGGTGTTTCACCGTCTTAAATATTGGTGAGGTGTGACTCACGTCTGAGCGAGCGAATCCTCTGCAGAGTGTGCTCTGCAGCGTTTTAGTGAGTGATGAGGTCACTCCTCATCCTCACTCCACTACACACACACACACACACACACACACACACACACACACACATACTCTTCTTATCTCTTCACTCCTGATAATGTCGGCTGAGTTCATTTTGTTCCCGGCTGTTTGTCTTATCCTCCCCGCTCTCTCATCCGGCCTCAACATTTAACGTTTGAACAGTTTGTGAACTCTAAATGTTAGTTTATGGCAATTAAATAAATGAAATGATTAAACATGATCCTCTTTTGACACGGTGTGTTTTATTTTGAAAGTCAACAGAAGCTTTAATACAGATAAACCTTTAAGGTAGGATGCCACATATTCATGTTTGTTCCCTTTCAGACAGGATGTGATGTGTGAACCACACTAATCTTCCCCTTTAATGTTAAAACACGATACTCTGCCCTCTTTGGAGCTAAAGCATGCCAAAGTGCATGATTGAGAGCCAATTATGTCCTCAAGAGCCTTCTAGGATGCCAAAACACAGTAAAGCGATCTCTTTGGGGCAAAAACTGTTAGGGTGACCACCAGGAAGCCAAAACGTGCCCGAGTGCCCTCTTTTGGGAGCCAAAACTGGTGGAGCGACCTCTCAGGGGCCAAAACATGTCCTTATGTGCCTATTTGGGAGCCGAAACATGTATTAAAGAGTCCTTTTTGGAAACCAAAACACATTCAAGTGTCCTTTTAGGAACCAGAACATGTTAAAGTGACCTTTAGGTGCTAAAAACTGTGATTAAGTATCCATTTGGGAGCCAAAACCTGTGCTGTATGTGCCTTTTTTTCTACTTGCCCCTGCTCTTCAAAATGTCTGTGCACGGCACCACTTTAACTAATCACCTGCCAGTTGTTTTCATAGCATTTTGACCAATCAGAGGTTGGACAAAATGAACATAAGCTGGCTCAACCAAAAACACTTGTTTTTCGGCCTAAAAACAGAGAAAACAAGTTTTATTTATTTATTTTCATTTCACTCATCTATGAAACTACATCCTTACATCCTCTCTACGATCTTTGTTGTCTTTTTTCACCATCACGACACTCTCTCTCTGAGTGTGAGCTGCCTGAACTTGTCCAACTCGCAGTGTTTCGCCGTTGTCTCTTAGTCGTCTCTTCTCATAATCTTTGCTGATCTCTCATCCAAAGAGAGCACTGCTGCCACCTGCAGGGGTTAGTTCATGAGTAGAGAAGTTTACAAGCCAATTATTGATGGATAAGCTCCATCAGACCATCCAAAACACAACTGACATCTAAAAAATTCAAAGGCAGCCAATGCGTTAAAGATAAAAGTGCATAAATGTTGCATCCCATCTAAATGGGTTTGACAAAAGTCCTGGGTCACATGATTCCGGCTGGCTGGTGGTCCATTTCTGTGCTGGATCCTTAAAAACCTGACCAGTGGATAGTTCTGGTCAAAGGATGTAGTGGAGAAGAGACGGACCAGACAAGGATCTGGTGGAAGTTTGGCAACAAAGGAGAAAGAGTCGGAACTTGAATCCAACCTCTTGGCGCCTTGAAACTCATTTAGCATCCAGATTTAAATGTGCTTAGTTAAACCCTGACTT
Source organism: Thalassoma bifasciatum (assembly GCA_008086565.1). NCBI lineage: Eukaryota > Metazoa > Chordata > Actinopteri > Labriformes > Labridae > Thalassoma > Thalassoma bifasciatum. The sequence goes on from RPOG01001703.1 coordinate 7,645, forward strand.
CGGCAAATTCAAAAATGAACAGAAAAAGCATCAAGAGTCAGTTTGTTTGAGATTGTCTGATGAGATCACATCAGCAAACGTGTTTGTTATGTAACCACAGCTGAGCTCAGTCATTGTAAATGATACTGACATCATGTTGACGTACGGCCCATCTGTCGTGACATGTGTCGCCAGAAGCAGCTCCGACGTTAACATCTGAACCTGTGTGTTTCTGTAAGTCATGTTTGCTCACAGCCCTGCAGACTTTTCTGCGTTTAATAATGCACATAAAGCCCGCGGCGTGTTTTACAGAGCCGTACGTCCAACGCTCCAACTTCAGCTTTTACCAATAGTTTTGATTAGAGGAAAGTCCGAGACTGTACAGAGGTTTGTGTTCGTGCGGAGACATTTTATAGGAAATGTCTGACAGAAAAGCAGAAAGAAGTCGTCCTGACAGAGGAGGCTTTTTCGCTCGAAGCAGAGCTGCTTTCTGGGTCGGTGTTTACAGCTTTTGGCCCGCGATGTTTCACGCTTGCTTCACACCCCAGCATGCTGAATGTGACCTCCATTTTGACTGGATGGGTGAGGCGCTGTGTGTGTTTGTGGAAGTGTGAGAGAGAGAGAGAGGAAAAGGATGGTTTTCAGTGTGTGTACAGCTGAAATGATGTACGGCAGAGGCAGCGTTTCTGCCACCTAGTGAGTGTCAAACAGCACTGCACGAAGCTGGAGACCTGACAAACTTTCACCTGAAGGAGCCCGACTCGCTTTCTTTATGACGCCACCCAAAGAAACCACACTGACTCCACTATCAGACACTCACTCTGCAGTTTAATGTGTCCAAAAACTAAATCTCTCCCAAAGATCTGAATATTTATCCCACCAAACCAGAGTTCATTCATAATTTGGACGTTTTAAGAGGATTCTGTTTGACTTCTTGCCAGCAGCTGTTTTCTCTCTTTTGATCTTGCCAAGTCAATTTTTTTCCTGTCTGTATAACACGATAATTTAACTATTAACAAGAAGCTGTTGACATTTTTAAAATATTTTATTGATTCCTTCATTCTGACACAAATCTGTGATGCATTTTGAAGAAACCTCCTTCTACATTTCTTCAAATAAATCCTCCAAATTGAAAATATCTTCACTATACTCTGTAATTCTTGGGCGTGGGGAGAAAACTAACTTAATGTCCTCATGTTATGAGCTGTTAAAGGAACAGTACAAAGTTTTTAACTGATTACCAAATGTTGTCACTACTATTTTGGCGCCTCTTCATGACCTATCACCACCAAGAATGACTCTCTTTGCTTTTTTAGGAGATTATTTTGGCTTTTTTCTGCTTTTATTGAAAATGGACAGGACAGTGGATAGAGTCAGAAACAAAGTGACAGTAAGGAGTGACTTGTTAAGAGGACAAAGATGGGATTTAGACCGAAGGAACATGCTCATTCATTTGCATTCAACTCATGTTTTGTACAAAAACAACCCTTACATCCCAAATTTTGATTTAAAAAGTGTAGTCTAAATCAAAGTTTCCCAACCTGTGGTCCGTGGCCCCCTGATGGGCCGCGAGGGTGCTGCAAGCGGGCCGCAAATCATCTCCAAAACAGTTAGATTACATGAAGATAAAAACGTACTGATTAATGTATTAAATGTTAAAACTCAGTAATGTTCAAAAGGATTTCAACTGTACAGATGCCAAACAGCTTCTGGTTGTTGTTTTTTAATTGCTTCTGTCACATTTTTAACTCACTGTGGCATCATTTTCCTTTACAAAGTGAAGTCCTGCTCTTCTATGGGTTCAGAAAAAATTCAAAGGATTTTTCAGGTGCAAATACATGGTGTACGATCAATATTTAAAGCTTGATGGAAGCAGAAAAATCTTTTTTTTTCATAATTTCACTAAAGCAAACAGTTGATTTTCTGCAAATTTTCGAAGCGAACATGAGAATCAAGGCAATGTTGATACTTCTCTTTTTTTTCCGTTCTGTTAACGCATATAGTTGACATCATGATACATTCAGGGAATTCAGGGAAACTTGAAATTCTGACAATTTTGCCAGTTTTTTCAGTTTTTTGATTGGACAAATGGTTTGTAAATGCCAGTCATTTAAAAATAAGTTTTTGGGTTTTTTGGCAGGTTTGGTATCCCAAGGGTTAAACGTATTCAAATATATATATTTTAAAAAGTGCAATGAGAAAGCATCAATAGCTTCTGTATTTAAGGGGTCAGTGATGGGCCGCAACATTTTTTGAGACTTTAAAGTGGGCCCTGAGTTGGAAAAGGTTGGTAACCACTGGTGTAAACAAATTGCTAAAAAGTGCAATTAACCACAAAATAAGAGAAACATTTTATTCTGATTTTTCTACATACAGAAATGTCATGGCTGTTTCTCTTAAACGTGTAAACGTGCCATGGGTTGGCAGAAAACAGGAGTGTGGATTTCAATACTTAGGTGTTTTATATTCCAAAAAAACCCCTCAAAAGTTCAAAACACAAAGGAGAATCCCAAAACTCATCTGAACTCAGAAGGAGGGAAAAAAAAAAACGCAGGGCACCGGAGAGTCAAAAACTCAACGACACACCACATGAAACGACAATGAACAAACAAGAACTGAACTCAAGACAGGGATTAAATAGACAGAGACTAATCAAACACAGGTGTGACAGGAAACACAGGTGAAACACATGAGGGACAATCACAGAGGAGGGAAACTCAAGGCAGAGGAATATGCAAAAAAATACAACCAATAACACTAATATCAAACACAGGAAACACACACGGGACAAAAAAGAACCAAAACCAGGATCATAAAAGTATCAAAAAACCATAAAACCAGAATCACCACACTATAAAAAATGTGTTGACGTATTAAACAAGGAAGTCATGTGAAAACCTGCGTTCTGGATCTCAATGTTTTTCTTGTTTACCCTTATAATGGATTTCTGTAAACAAAATTCTCAAAATTTTGAGACAAAAGGTCGAAATTTTGAGATTTTAAAGTCAAATTTGTGACACATAAAGTGGAAATTTTGAAATTAATAATTGAGATTCTATGAGAAATTGATTGTTGTTGTTTTTTTGGCTTTTTATCACAAAATTTTGACTTTAAATGTGGAAAATAAACATGCACGTCAGCAAAGCCAATTTTTCATTTTATGCATTTTAAACTAGCGGAAATAGTCTTCTTTTTCATTCATGTGTACATCATTTTCTCTGTAAAGACCGACCTATCAAAATATTGCCCGAAAATTCAATTTTTTTCGGAACTAAGATGTTAATTAACCCTTTTAACAAAATCCTCTCAAAATTACTGCTTCATCATTTCATTATTGACATATTTCTCCTATCATATTTGAAACACTGGGCAATTTTGCAAACTTTTTTATCTGTTTTATCAAAGTTTTTCAGTAAATGTGCATTTGTTTCATGCAGAAAACACTTATTTAAATTTAAAAAGTATGTATTTTGATGTTATTCTTGCTGCAATTTCTTAAAAATCAAGCAATGATTTTGGATGATTTAATGAGAGCAGACATTTTGAAAAGGGTCAAAATAAAACTTCAGCCAACTGAAGTGATATGATAATCCTTCAGGTGGTAGAATATGTTTTTAATAATGTTTTTAACAGGTTTTAACCAAAACTATTTATCATTTTGATAGTTAGAGGTCGTTGAACTTATGTATCAAATATAATGTTTGGCTTTATAGGGTGAAAGGTTTGTGTTACGAATCCACTTTATCGTCTTTGAGGATCTTTGGGTATTTTCTCTAAGAGGTCACGTAAGCCTATTGCACTATTTATGAAATTAATTGTGTAGCCTGTCCACTTTTATTCAGGTTTTGAATTAGGTTACTGTACTTTAGCTGATTCAAAATCCCTCCTTGTAAAAATTCCCTTGAATTCCCAGAGTGTCTGATAATCAAAGTGTCATTAATCACCTCTCTTCCTCCTCTCTTCCTCATTTTACACTCATTGTCTCTCATCTCGTCATAATTGAGTCTCACGGACTCGTTCTGCTCTCTGTTAATGCTTCTAATGAACTGAGCAGCTCTGTTGAATCTGGAGGGAGCATGATGGACAGAAAAACCTTCAAGTGGAACAGTTTGTCCAAGGTTGTTCTCCTCTCATCTCCTCTGCTCTTTCATCTCTTCTCCTGGACGCTGTGATGCAAACATTTAACGGCCGAGGTCGATGCGAGTCCAGAAATGTTGAAATCAAAGACGCTTCGCTACGGCTCCCCGGTGGGCTTTCACACATTGGAGAATTTAAAATCAATAACAGTTTCTCCGTCGCTCGCTCGCTTTTGATTTCAAATCCTTCGGCCTGACTCAAACTGAAACCCTCTTTCATATTCTCCTCTCTCTTACCTCCTCCACAGATGAGTTCGTTCAGCACGAGGGCTCTGACGCTGCTCTCCTCCGTCTTCGGGGCCTGTGGTTTGCTGTTGGTGGGTGTCGCCGTGTCGACGGATTATTGGCTGCTGATGGAGGAGGGGATCGTCCTGCAGCAGAACCAGACCATGGAGGTGAAGATGGCGCTGCACTCGGGCCTGTGGAGGGTCTGCTTCGTCGCAGGTGGGCGAAATATGTGGTTTTAAAAAACTTACATGAGTTATTGCAAGTTTGTTGCTTCCTTGCAATGCACAGTTGGCAAGAATATCAATCAAATAAGAAAGCACACGTTGAAAATATGAACAGGGTGTGGGAGGATGAGAAAATAAAGTTGTCTTGAAGTACAAGAAACTCCAATGAAGTTGGAACTTTGAATGAAACGTACATAAAAACAGAAAACATTGATAAATCCTGTTTAACTTTTAACCTTCCCTCATTTTGAAATGGATGCCTGCAACATGCTCCTAAAAAGCTCAGACAGGTTGAACAAAAGTCTGGTAAAGTTGCTGATGCTGAAAAAACAGCTGTTTGGATCATTCCACAGGTGAACAGGTTGATTTAAACAGGTGAGTGTCATGATTGGGTATAAAAGCAGCATCCCCGAAAGGCTCAGTCCTTCACAAGCAAAGATAGAGCCAGGTTCACCACTTTGTCAACAACTGCGTGAGCAAATAGTCCAACAGTTTAAGAACAATGTTTCTCAACTTTGTCCAACTGCAGGAATTGATGGATTTCATCATCTACAGACCATAATATCATCAAAAGATTCAGAGAATCTGGAGAAATCTCTGCACGTAAGCAGCAAGGCCCAAAACCAACATCGAATGACTGTGACCTTTGACCCCTCAGGCGGCGCTGCATTAAAAACCCACATCATTGTGTAAAGGATATTAGCACATGTGCTCAGGAACACTTCAGAAAACCATTGTCAGTTAACACAGTTCATCACTACATCTACAAGTGACAGTTCAAACTCTACCATGCAAAGACAAAGTCACACATCAACAACACACACAAACGCCACAGAACTCTTTTTGGAAATCATGGACGTGGTGTCCTCTGAGCCAAAGAGGAAAAGGACAATCCGGATTGTTCTCAGCTCATAGTTCAAAAGCAGCATCTGTGATGGTATGGGGGTGTGTTAGTGCCCATTGCATCATGGGTAACTGTCCCAGTATCAGTGAAGGCAGCATTAATGCTGAAAGGTACAAACAGGTTTTGGAACAACATCTGCTGCCATCTAAGCCACTTGGTCTTTTTCAGGGACGTCTCTGATTATTTCAGCAAGACAATGAAACCAAGACACATTCTGCTCCTGTTACAACAGCGTGGCTCTGTAGTAGAAGAGTGCAGAAACTAGACTGACCTGCCTGCAGTCCAGAACTGTCTCCTCTTGAAAATGTGTGAAGCACAAAATACAACAACAGAAACCTCGGACTGTTGATCAACCGAAATCGTCCATCAACAAGAATGTGAAAGAATTCCAGCTCCAAAGCTTCAACAATTAGTGTCCTCAGTTCACAAACGTTTAGTTAGCGCTGTTAAAGGAAAGGTGATGAAACACAGTGGAAAACATGAACCTGTCTGTACGGTAGATAAGATTTGGAAATCTTTTTAATTGCGTTTCACACAACATCCCAACTTCATTGGAATCAGGGTTGGATCTGAAGGTTGTTATCAATCTCAAGTTAAAGAAAGTTAAAGTTATAGAGGAATTATTCAGTCCAATTGGGCTTCTTGTTGGATTGACCGGAGCCTAACCTCTCTGCTCCAAAGAATATTTCACTAAGTCAAACAGATTTACAGTCTGGCGTACTGTACGAGCAGAAAGTCTCAGTAGACCAGAACAAAAGGCCGAGGCCGTCCTCAGAATGTGTGTTTGAGTCCCTCTTCTGTCAATTCACTCCATAATCGGCTTACAGCTCTTTTGCCAGACTCCGCCTGTTTACACCCTTGCCGAGAGATAAGGTCGACTCTTGTTTCAAAGCAGAATATTATTTTCTGGATTTCTCTGGTGACACACATCCCGCACTGAGCTTCACATTCAGATTCTCCCGACACAAAGACTGGAGGCCACAGAGAGGTTTATCGCCGGATGAAAGGAGGTCAGAGTGTTATCGGAGTCTTGCAAGTTCCAGTTTTACATGAGGACAACCTTTGTGCTCTGTGGGAGATAAACTGCCCCAGAGAGACACAGCTTAGGGGCAAGAAGTCATCAGACACAGCTCCACAACAAATGTGTGTTTTCTTTTTGGTTTGAGGCCTTTTTCTTTTCTGAGGTGATATTTTTGGGGCTTTTATGCCTCTATGTAGAGAGATAGGAGAGAAGGGGATGATGCGTTAAACCTCAGGTTGGAATCGAATCTGACGACTAAAGCCTCTTTATATGTGGCGCCAAAAATGACCATGAGGCCAAAATGATGACTTTAAGGTTCATTTGAAAATAGCAATGTTAGCATTTCTAGAAGCTTGAAAATATGTTGTCTCCAGCTGCTGCTAAAGTTTACAAATCTTCCTCCTCAACTCACAACAGACTCTGAAATCACAAATATTAATCTAAAGTGGTGTTAAAAGACTTATTTCAATGTTGTATGTGAAGCTAACAATAGCAGAGCTAGCATCACCAGCTTCTATTCTTTGTTGTAGTTGTTTATGTCCACATGACTGTGCTCATTACTCATTGCTATTTGAGTTAATAAGTCATCTCATTTCCAACAAGAAGATCCAGTAGAACAGGAGGTTGTGCACAGAAACCACACTAAAACACCTGGTGACTTTCAAAATAAAACAAATCCGTACTTTTCTTAAAGAGACAGTGAGGACCTTTCAAGTGATCTTGAAAAAGTCTCATATCTAGATATATATTCCTGATTGTAATCTACAACTTAAAATGAGATTAAAAAAAAAAGATACGTTGTTTCTGCAATAGAGCACAAGTTAAAGGATAAAATGTGATTCCAAAACATTAAGCTGATGGTGCTAAAGTTGATTCCTGTCCACATGCAGCAGTTATTCTGCAGTGATCTGTTCAAACCTGAGAGTCTATCAATAAAATGAAGAGCCAGGTTACGTTTGCTCTGCTTGGTGAGGTTGGAGTTGGTAGATGAGCACTGGTAGGACACAACCAGGATTCACTAATGCTACATGTTATAGACATGTATCAGAGCACCAGGCTGTGAGTAGCTAAGCTTAATGTAGCCGTCTTCTAAACTACACCAAAAACTTATTAAGTTTGACTGTTTTTATATTTTAAACGACAGTGCTATGTAGCTGTTGATGAATAAATTACTTCATAACGTATCTGCTAAAAAGTTGTCTTGAACGAAAAAAGTAGAGTTAAAAGAATGATTCGATCTCCATACATTTACCCAAACAAACAGAAAAAAAAAACAAGGGCTTAGAGGAAAACAGACCAGCTAATCATAGCATCAGCAACAGCAAAAAAAAGTGTGAGTTTTAATTTTAATGTGGAAAACAGTTCTCCACTCTCTCCAACCACATATCCAGAGAGGACACAGCTACAAGAATGAGACAGAAAATCTGACAAGTTTAGTGAAAAAACACAGTGGGAAAAATCAGAATCAGAATCGCCTTTATTGCCAAGTATCTTCAAGAAGCATACAAGGAATTTGACTTCGGGTTCAACTGTGCTGTCTTGTACATAAAAAAACAAATAAGAATAAAGATTAAATGTCACATATGTTAGAAAAACAGATAATAAGTAACTACAAATTAGAAATATGGAAATATTAAAACTAACGCAAAGGACAAAATCAGCTCATAATACATTGCTGAAATAACCAGATCAAGATTTTTCAAAGCTAAGTGAAGCAGGAAGTGAAGGTTTGTGGATCAGCTGATAGTTTCATATGTGACTATCATCCTTGGGCTTCATATCCTTACAGAGAAACCAACGTGTGACATCACTGAGACTATGTTCCAGTTTAACACAAGATGTGATTTAATTACAGCGTAAACACAAACTGAATAATTAAAGGAAAAGTTTCAGAGGATGATATGATCAGTGAAGCAGCAGGGAGGCAGCTCAGATACAAATATCCATCCTTATTGCTGCATCTGTGTGTGTGCGCGTGTGTGTGTGTGTGTGTGCGTGCCGGGTCGCTGAGGTGTTGCTCTGGGGAGGTGGCCGTGTTTGTGTTTCCCTGTTTGTCTGACGCCTGGTACAAAAGGTCAGAGGAGGACGCTGGTGGCATTTGGAACGAGTTTGTGTGTGTGTGAGTGTGTGTGTGTGTGTGTGTGTGTGTGTGAGAGAGAGGGAGCTGGAGAGAGCGGGGACTATAAATTGTGTTTGTGTCTGTGTGTGCATTATTACTGTGACATATTTTTGATGTGTATATATATTTTGTGTGTGTCCTTGCTTTCTGTGCCCACAGATTGAGGTTAATCATGGTGTCTCCATTCAGCTCCTCTCTCTCTCTCTCTCTCTCTCTCTCCTGAGCCCTCTGACCCCCATCTGTCTGCATCTCTTACTTTCTTTTCCTTCCTTTATTTCCTTTGCTTCCATTCATCTTTTCTAAACCCGTTTGTTTTGCTCTACATTTTTTACTCTCCTGTTTTTCCTGCACATCTCCCTCCTCCTCTCTTTTGTTTTTCTCTAAATCCTTCATCTTCTTTCCTCTCTCAGGACCAGAGACGGGCAGATGTGTGGCATCAGAGTATTTCACGGAGCCAGAGATCGAGATCACGACAGAAAACACGGCCAACATTCTCAGTAAGACGACTTTTCTAATAATATCTGACATTCTTACACCACATTTATACCTCAAAGTCTCAAAAATTGTTATCTCGTGTTTATTGGGCCTTTCAAACTGTTGCAAGTTTTTTCTGTTCTATACGCCAGAGTTCATGTTTCTTCAGGAAGACGTGTGTCCTGTAATGTTAATTCATAAACAGTGAAGTGTTTTCATCCACACGTCAGTACCATCACAGAAGTTACTGAGTGTCCAGCTGCAGGCAGAAGAGCTACATTTATGTTTAAAGACCCCAATGTTTTCTTTTTGTGAACGCTAAATTAATTTGGAGTTCCCCAGCGGTGGGTTTCTGGTCTCAGAGCTGTTTGAAAGATTTAAGATGTTGACTCTGTGAAGCGGCTTCAAAGCTGGCTCGCTTCAACAGTTGGTGCTCTCTCTTTGAACTGAAGCCCTCTCTGTAGTCGGGGGCACGGCGGGGGAAGACGTTTGGTCCGTTTAATGCCAGATAAATGTCCTCAGGTACACAGATAAGTCACAGCAGTGAAGTGCTGCTGTGGGACAGGCTCCTGAATAAAACATCCACAACCTGAGTGAGCTCCAGCAGCAAGGGAGGGAGAACCTGTGTTTCTGAACACATTAAAGAGAAATCACAGCACTGACATCAGAAAACAGCACTCTGTCATTCTCGAGTCAGAAATGCTTTTTAAAAACTGTCTGACAGGAGGTTAAATCAACTTTTCCAACACCTCATCCTCACTAATAGGCTTAAAAACTCTGCTTTAGAAACTATTGGGTGATGTCACAGAGACTAGGTCCATATGTTATGCTGTATTGAGTGCAATGAGTGTTTGTGTAGAGATTTGTTGGGTTAGACCAGTCTTGAAATATGATGCCAATACACAGGGGTGAGAAACCGCAGTTCCTTGAGTGTCCACTGGAGGCTGGCTGCAGAAGCAGTGAAAGCCACATACACATCCATTCAAAAAGATCAAAAAGAAAAAGATTTTTACTGCAGAAAGAAACGCTTTTATCACAGGGACATTATCACATGTCCAGCAGAGCACTGAACAAGAGTAGAAGAAGTTTATATCTGTTTACATCATTTTACAGCATTATTGCGATTGCAAGGAACTGTTCATCACGTTGTCGTCATGGTGATCTCTGAGTGACAAATCATATAAATGTTTGTATTTTTAAACTTTGGACACTCAGAGCTCCTGTTTAACGGCTACGTTCACCACTACATTGTCTACACATCTCCACTTGACAGTTACAGATTTTCACACTGCAAAAAATGATATCAAAGCAAGTCATTATGTCTTTTTTTGTAGTAAGAATTGTCTTATTTTTCTTGATTTGAGCCACATTCACCAGACCAAGTCCAAAAAATCTGCCAATGGGATAAGAAAATGTTTTGAAATTAGAAAGATGTCTCAATACAAGAATTTTTTTTTTCTTTTTTTCTTTCTTTTGACTTGTTAGAAGCAATTCAGGCCTCATTCTTTGTCTTTAAATAACTTGAAATAAAATGTTTCCCTTGACTTATCAGTAGAATGTAGCTCATTTCAAGAATAATAAGACAAATTTTGCAAAAAAAAAAGACGTAATGACTTGCTTAGATTTCAGTTTTTGCAGTGCAGAGGTACTGAAGGCAGAAAGTTTTCCACTCAAAAAGGGCCGAGACTGCTAAAATGACATAATTTGTACACACGGCAACATGCGTATCTCAAGCTTAACATGCCGCCTACCAAGAAGAGCATGGTTGGCTGTGGAAATATAAACAGGATCAGGTTTTACCAATCCAACCTGTGCAAAACTGGAAACTGGACACTGAGCTCATTTGTGTCCTGTTTTTGTTTTGAAGCTTATTTCTTTTACGTAGTTTTTAATCTGACCTTCTCTTCTACTCTGTTCTCCAGAAATGGTCCGCACTGCCACGCCCTTCCCCATGGTCTCCCTGCTCTTCGTCTTCACCGCCTTCATCATCAGTAACATCGGGCACATCCGGCCGCAGCGCACCATCCTCGCCTTCGTATCTGGAATCTTCTTCATCCTGTCAGGTAACGGTGATCCAACGCTGAAGTCGCGTTCGCCGTCTTTTCCAACGCATCCTCAGGTCCTGCGCTGAGGGAGTCTCAGAGACGAGACGAGCTCCTGTCAGGGTTTGTCTCTGTGTTTACAGATTACTCTGCCGTGTGTTAGTCGAGGCGAAACAGCCTGAGAGACAAACCTCATTACACAACTGTGAGATCTAAAGATGGAAAGTCGGAGGCTTGTGCATTTTTCTACGAACACCAAACGTTTATTCCTCTCTGTATTGATGCCAAAAGTCAGAGCAGGTGACTTTAATTCCGTTAAAAGAAGTGATTCATCCCCTCAGAGGAATATTCTCCTCTGCCGGTCTCTGAGGTTTATGATGAGGTGATTAAACTCTGCTGTGAACCTTCTTTTCCTGCTCCCAGGTCACTCTTTTCTTACTCATTTTAAACTGCAGCCTTTACAGTTTGGCACAATGATGGCAAGGACTTAAAAGTGTCCTATTACCGCAGAAAAAAAAGCTTCAAACCGAGTTTTATGTCGGAGATTTGAAGCGTGAGGTAGCTGAGGCTGCACTTTCTGCTTTTACTTTTTCTTTTCCTCAAAGTCTTTACAGCTTTTTACAAACTTATTTTCATAAAGAATCCTACAGAAACAAAAAAGGCTGCATTTCAACATGTTTTGCGTGAATATAACAGATGATACTGAATGGATGGTGCTGCTGCCGCCTCATCCCTGCTCCCTCTTTTCGTTTCACCCTCCAAAACCGACGCTCTTTTTGGGAACCACATCCCGCTCGGACTATTTTTAGGCCTGTGCGCTGGCTGCGGCCCCAGCTGCAGGCAGGATGATTTTGGGTTGTCCGTCCCATTTTTTCCAGTGTGATATCTCAGAAACTCCTGCGGGGGAATTATCTGCAAATTTGGCACAAGCGTGCACTCGGACGTGGAGATAAAGTGATTAGAATTTAGTGGTCAAATGTCGTTGTAGCTTTGCAGTTCGTCCCCTGATTATGAATCTGATATCTCAGCCACGCCTGGGGAATTTTTAGCATTTTTTTAATCATTTTTTATTTTTTTATCCACAAGAATGAGGCCATCTCTAAGCTATTGGAGGATAAGCTCCCCCTTGCTCTTTTTCTTCTGTATGTTATTATGAATCTGCTTTTTTTAAGGCCCTTTTATGCTTTTGATTGATGTTCATTCATCTCATTGTTACAGAGGCTTTCAAAGACGTTATTTTCTGCATAGTATTTGATCCCCACCTACCAAGGGTTAAAGAATACCAGCTCATTAAATGACAGGATGAAACATGCATGTTTTGTTGAAGATGGACAGAAATATTAGCCCAAAATTAGTCTGAGTATTTTAAAAAAATGGCTTCATAATTGATTTCGCAATTAATGGAGCCAGTTTAGCTTGTTTGGAGAGCAGATAAAGAGCTTATAGTCCGAGATTTGGTGCTTTCCGCCACTTTTTCTTCATTTCTTTCAATTTGAAGATGTTCTTTCACATCTAAAGCAAACAAAAAGGCTCAAAAATTAAAAAAATAATCTCATTGGCAACCAACAAAATTACCTACTGAACTGGCAGACTGAAGTGATCATACTCTAAAATGTGTCATTCATCTTTATTATTATTGTATAAACCTGTTATGGCTTGTTTTCCATGTAGCTTGAGAGTGTTTTTGACCACAACTTTTAAGTTTTAGAGGGAAAACTGGGACAAGGAAGCCAGCACAATTCCTGGAAGAGCGACCGAAGCTGCTTTTTAAAGTTTTTAAACTTTTCAGGGCCATTTACAGTTCTAGGTTCAAATGCAAAGGTATCATTGTGTTGGCCTACGTTTACATGAAAATGGCGTTTTACCAACCTAAGGTGGTAACTTTCGAAAACTGCCTCCAGGGTGGAATTTTTCTGGAACGCTGCTGCAACCGTTGCTGTGTAAACAGCGAGTTGGAGTTTTCAGTCAGTGTCTGTGCCAACCTGTCGCTGTGATTTTGGGGGATTTGGTCGAAACACTGTTGTACAAGCGGGGCCTTAGTTTCAGTTAAAACATTCCCAGGATAAGTTGTCTGTGTTTCCATGAGGACACAAACAGATCATTGATGTATGGAGAAAAAATAAAAGTATTTGCAACATGACGTTAGACCAGTAGAGGGCAGTAAGACAATGATGAAGGCCACTAACGAAAAAGAAGAAGGAAACTAGTGGACATCTTTATGTACAGCGCAGCAGTTAGCCTTGTGATGGTTTTGATCGTGCTGTGCTTACTCCAACTATCAGAAACATTTAACTTGCAGGTCCCACACAAAGTTCCTGGACGTCTGTAAAGTTCTACTGTGGTTCCTGTGGTCAAGACACAGCTTTATTTCCAAATGAGTCTGCATATTTCATAAAGCTGTTAATTCCATATCTCCACCTGCAAAAAGTGGGTGAAATAATATTCTAATTAATGTAAATTCTACCAACAGGGGGGATGTTTAATGGGTTCTGTAATCAGATGGAAAAATATGTGCATATGTATCATCGTTGGCGATCGTCCAAATTTAGATGGAAAACAGTTGTTTATTGGTCTCAAAGAAGAATTTAATGTATTTGAGCAAACCTAAGGCTGTTTGACACCTGGATCAGTCACAGAAGTCGTCATTTCATGCATGAGAGAGGAAACATTTGGACTTTGCTAAGTCTCTGTAACTTTAACACCTCAATAAAACCAGCAGACTGTCTTTCATGAGGCGTGTAGGAAAGTAAAAGGAGTGAGGTTTGATTTAAGAACGGTGTGAGAATGTCAGACTCCTCCCTCACCTGTCGGTGTGAGTGAGATGTAAAAGAGCAGCAGAGGAGGGGGAAGAGGAGGAGGGAGGGGGGGCTTGTTAAAGTCAACATTCTTCAAGGTTAATGATAAAGAGACAGCTCAGCAGTCAGACGACTCTGCAGCCTTCCTTTCCTTCTCCCAGCTGACAGCCTGTCAGACGTTACCTTGTTTCTGCTGCTGACTGAACAGAGGAGGGATTTAAATCCAAATAATTGCTCCCTGCCGGGGGAAGCTGCAGGACAGCAGTGATTTCATGTCTCGCTGCCAGCTTCTGATAAAAAGAGAAAAAAAAAAAGTTTCAAACTTAAATTGTGTTGAAAGTGACTTTGCTGTAGGTTGACACTTCAATCATAAAAAGTCAGGAACAAGGAGTTTGGTTTTTCTTTAGGATGACACTTTTTTAATGTCGGAGCAAGAAGTGAACACAACCTCCAACTCTTCCCCAGGTCACGCTGTAAAGACTCGCCACGTGAAATGTTTCATCACACGTCTTTTTATAAACTCTATCCCTGAGCGTGTGGATGTGAAGAAGAGAGAATGAACAACATAATCCTGTCTCTTCCTTTTATTTAAAAACTCTGTGATGGTTGAAGCATCTGTTTTGCTGCCTTATGTGTCAGACACCTGCAGAAACCGGAGCATCAGTCCACCTTATATATAGTCAGGAAACCTCTCAGTGGCTTTTAAATGAATGCAAGAATTTATTTTTTGTAAGAATTTCGTGGAACAAATTTGTTATGATTTGAGAATTTTGCATGTTGTGTTTTGAAAGATTTGTCAATACTTTATGTTGCTGTTCTCAAAGCAACACTATCTAAAACATATGCATTAAGAGTCGCATCTATACAACAGTTGGTGATAGTGCTCATGGGAAATGAAGTCTTCATCCCTGAGAAACACTACAGAATTTCCCAATCATCACTTTTCTTTTCAGATTTTATAGGATTCATTATTTGCTGACACCAAAACCTGATCTGATACTCGAGATAAACTTTGCGAAGAGGTATGAAAGTAAAGCTGCACAAACAATTATGAATCTGGAAGCAAAATAAAAATGTTAAAATTCTTCTCAACTGAAACATGCTCTGCAATAAAGCACGCCCAAATCCTTGGCTGCCCCTTACACAACTCTCGCAAGATGGTGCAAGACTACGAACGTAAATATTAGACACTAACATGACTGACTCGTGGTTTTCTTTCCCCCTTTCATTGAAATGTTTGTTTCTGTATAAACTACATGACACCTTCAGCTGGCTTGCGTCAATCCAGTGAGCAGCGAGGCTCAGCAGAAACACATTGAGCCGATCACACCGTGTTTAAATCACCTCACATGCTGGCACTAACTGTGCTGTACAGCTGTAGTGAGGCAGGATAGGAAACCAAGTGGCAGGACTTACTGTGGATAATAAACCTGTGTCCCACCTTCTTCTCAGAGCTTTTTGGACTCTCTCTCTCTCACACACACACTGTGTTCAGAGAGAAAACGAGTAGGATTCTGATATTTTCAACTTCTGTAGAAAAGAGTTTTAGATCTCGAGTTTTGCTGCCACAGGAGGTGAGTGTTTGATAGATTTCAGTAGATATGTCTCATTTTCATCCCTGTCAGAAACGCTCCACAGCTGTACTCCATCAGTTTAATATTGACTCAAAGAGAAACCAGACACTAGCAGAAATTCAGTGTCTGTGCGATGGATGGAAAGTCTGTCCCCCACAGTAAAAAGATTGTTACTAAAGAGCTGTTCGACTTTGTTTACAGGCCCGGAGTCTTTTTAATTAAGATGAAAAGACCCCAAAGAAACAAAGTTTGTCTCTGTCCAAGATTTATACCTGTAATCCATCTTCCTGTGTCACCAAAGCTTAAGTTTAATTACGCTAAGTCCAGTGTGGTCGGAGAGAAAACAGAGCTGTGAAATCTGTTCACTTTGTGTAATCGTCCTGTAGGGAAGGAGAGCCTCTGCTGCCAAGAGTGACATCACAGCCTCGTGCACGCTCGCCACGGGACGGCAGGGTGACGTTTCTGCTCGGTTACCTCGAGGAAGGGTCGAGCGTTCAGCTGATGAGGTGGATGTCGGGGTTTTTCTTTTTCCTTTTTTTTTTTTTTTTTGGACATCATTAGCGTCTCTCTGAGCAGACAGGATGACATCACCTCCTCTCTCTCTCTCTCTCTGTTTTTCTGCTCGAGGGAGCTTCAGCTCGCAGATGCTGGCTTAGCATGGTGGACTGCTGAGTGGACAGACGTGACAACCATTATGTCATGTCGGGTCAGCGAGCCAAGACTGGGAGAGTTACATCATCCTGTTTACATATGATGAGCCCAGTCTCAGAGCTGATCTGTGAGGCTGAAGGTGCTTTTCAACTGCAGGAACTGGGGTCTAAATTTAGTTCCATGGCCCTGTCTTAAAGCAGGTGCTTTCCAGATGACCACACAGCTGGAACTGACCTGATTTGGATTTTTGGTGTAAGGAGTTACATCCTCCTCAATCTACAGCTGACTGATGATGCATCTTGCTCATTTTTGAGTCCAAACATGGGTCAATCATGCTTTTGTTGGGGGAGCGGATGTTTCACTTGTAGGGCTTCTAGGGGCTGTTTACACAGAGCGGTTTTAGGGTGAAACGAAAAAGTTTTGTGGTGTTTCAGCCAACCTAAAAACACAAACTTTTGAAAAAGATCAGATTGGGAGGAGAGACAGATGAGAAAAGAGAGAGAGACAGGTGAGGAGAGAGAGAGACAGGTGAGGAGAAAGAGTGAGGTTATGATAGAGAGACAGGTACAGAGAAAGAAAGACAGGTGAGGAGAGGGAGACGGGTGAGGAGAGAGAGAGAGGTGAGGAAAAAGAGAGACAAGTTGCAAAGGGAGCGGTACAGGTACAAAGAAATAGACAGTCATGGAGAAAGAGAGAGAGACAGGCACGGAGGGAGATCAAGAGACAGGATCATAGAGAGAGAGACAGTTATGTGGAAAGAGCGACAGTCATGGAGAGAGAGAGAGAGAGAGTGGTACACAGAGGGATACAGGTGAGGAGAGAGAGAGAGAGACAGGTGCAGAAAGAGACACAGGTAAAAGAAGAGACAGGAATGGAATTCTTCCAGAACGCTGTTTCCACTGTTGCCGTTTAAACATCAAACCGGCACTTTCAGTGAAAACTCTGATGTCACTCTCAGATTAAACCTTCACTGTGCCAACAAACAGCAACAACAGCAATCTACCGACTGCCTTCTAACAAAATGTGCAGAGGGAGGTAGGCCCTATTGTTGAAAAACATGCACTTAATTGTCCTCTTGGGAGACAAAACACAATAAAGTGCTCCCTCTTGGAAACCAAACACTTGCTAAACTGCATTCTTTGGTGCCAAACTTGCACTGAAGTCCCCTCTTGGGAGCCAATGCACACATTAAGTACCTCTGTGGTTGGCAAACAAAACGCTAATCTTCCCCTGTGGCTGGTTAAAATACACTAAAATGTCCTCTCAAGAGCAAAACCACACGCTGAATTGTCCTCCTGGGGACTAAATATCCTACCGTGCCCTCCTCTTTGGAGCCAAAATGGGAACACAAAAGGCAAAGTGTGCTTCCAGGAGTCAAAACGCATGCTAAATTGCTCCCTTGGGGACTAAACTGCTTGCGTATCAGCCAGAACATTGCTTGACTATCAAATGATGCTAAATCCTGAATGGCACTTTTTGCACTACAGTGAAAAAAAAGAAAGAAATCTTAATGTTTGGATGTGGTCCAGTAAATTCCCATCTGGTTTTCTGGGGGCCCTCACAATGAACATTGGGTCTTATGTAAAAAATTTTGGAGTTATTTGATGACAGGCTGAAATTTGACCCCCAAGTAAGTTCAGCCATTAAAAACAGTTTTTTTTTTTTTTATCTTAGGCTTTTATCAAAAGCAAAGGGGAACCTGATATAAAGAGATCTTACTGGTCACCTTTAAATGAGCCTCAGAACCAAAGGTGATCAAGCTTTTATCATATTTAATTAATTTTATTTTGTCCTCTTTAATTGCACAGTTTGATGTATCTTAGTACTTTATCTTCTACATAGTTTATTTTTGTTTTTTGTGCTGCTCTTGTACAGCACTTTTTCAACTCTGGTTGTTTTGAATATGCTCTATAGATAAAGTTTGAGTTGAGTTGGGATCTTTGTTGAACGTCCTTCAGCCTCATCATACTGCCCTCTACTGGTCTTGAAGTGTGTTGCAATTACTTTTATTTTTTCTCCATATATCACTAACTTTACTTGCATTAACCACCCATGTCATCGCCACGGGAGCCTCAGTTTTAGTTTGAGGAACTAAAAGTTGCCTGACGTCCTGGTTGAACAACATTTTTATCCTTTGTTGTTCCTCCGTCTTAAAAACTCATTTCTTCATCCAGTAATTGCGCGACACCTCCCGTGAAGAATAAAAACCCTGTTCCCCGTCAGACACTTTTCTGTCTGATCGCACAAAGAGCCCAACAATCGATGATTGCCATTTTCACCTCTGAGACGACTAAATCCCAGCAGCAGCGCGCTGGTGTGTCTCCTCCTTGTTGTTTACCATAAAAGAGCGTGTTATTTTTCAGAGACAGCACTGTGATTATTTCAGACACAGCAGGGAGAGGACGCAGAAATCACGGGTGTTTAGGAGCAATTTTGCAGCTCTGTTTGTCAGTGTGTGTGTGTGTGTGTGTGTGTGCATGTGTGTGTTTTTGTGACAAAGAGAGCCATCAGTCACCCCGAGGTTACATCATGGTGGCTGCACGAGGAGCAGCTGTTTCACACCAGCTCCTCTGTCGGCTCGACCTCCACTCAGTCCTCTCCGAAAACTCTGCCTTTTTCTCCTGTGTGTGTAAGTGTGTGTGTCTGTGTGTGTGAGTGTGTGTGTGCACGTGAAGACACATGTGGCACCCAGTGATGCGCAAGTCAGTCCTGGAGGCAGCTGGTGAGATGAGCATTCAGCTACAACACTGCCATCTGATGGTTGATGGGAGGAATTACAGCTCCAGTCCCAGTCAGCTCCGGAATTATCCAGGAAAACTAGAAATGATATTTAACGCTTAAGTGTTTGTAGTTTTATAAATGCGGCTGCAGGAAACCCTTTTCAATTAACATTTTTTTAACATCTCCAGAAACCACCTGTCCAAAAATCTCACCTTATTCTGGCCTATATACCTTATTTTTCAAAGCTTATAACTGATGAGCCACTGGGTCAAAATTTATCAGTCACACCTCATTTGAAAGATTAAAGTCTCTTTTTTCAGAAGATTTAATTTATTAATATGTAGCTCAAGTCATTCGTAGGATACATTCAGCTGAAACAGGTATTTTTTTTCTTTTCCTTTTTTCTTGTAACCAATATAAATGATAAATAACTTCAAGATGCTTCATGCCAGACATAAAACATCCTCCACATCACTTCCAAACCTTGTCATCTACATCTGGGTGAAATTTGAGCTTTCTAGGTAAAACCATGTAGGAGTTACAGAGTTTTTAGTCTCATGTGACCAAACACCAGGTGGAGTTGTACTCACTGTCCACACTCTCATCCAAAGACTTAGTGCAATCAAAACCAGCTTCATCAGTGCTTAGTGTCCTCTTCTTAGTCAACCGTGCTCTTTTCTTAGAAAGGTTCACCTAAAATCATGAAATTGTAGTTCCCAGTCACAGATTGTTCCCCCTCTGTTGCGCACATGAATGTGGATCAAGACGCACAGTGATCAATAGGTCTCATCAATGATATTAATGGCTACAGCTGGCTTCAAGTGAAAGGTAAAGTGATCGGCTAAGTGTATGGTTATTGACAGAAGTGTTAGACAATAAACGACCCTCTAATAGCGCTATGGCCAAGACCACAGTGCACTTGTTGTCTATCACAAGCTATCCTGGCATCAAAACTCCACAGAAAACGATGGGGTCACTTCATCTTGTAGCTAGAACCCTGTTGAAAACAAAAACTTGCAGCTTTGTCAGATTGACATTGAGGAGGAAATGCTCTAAGACTGTGAAGCTGCTGTTATTGATGAGAACGGACACGACAGACAGACAAACAACGGACTTTACAGGAGAAATTTCACCACTTGGAATAATTTGATGAAACAACACTTTTGATATGTTTGAACTCTGGATTCCTCTGGTGGAAAGGAGAGTGAATATTCAGGGTACGGGCGTCAGGATGTGACGTAATGACCCCAAACAGGTAGAAAGTCCACATTGTTGTGAGTGATTATTTCACTAATTACGTTTTGTTGGTGAAGAAAACTGTAAAACAAACTTAGAGACTGAAATGTGAAGAATCTCAGTATGGTATTCTAATGTTTGAGAAAGACATTACTCTTTATACTTTGGCAGAGTTGTTACCATGGTCATTAAACAGACGTGTCACAGGCTGTCTCTAAGTTTTCTTCTGCCTCTGTTCTGTGAAGTCGTCTTGGCTCTCTCAAAGTTTCTTTCCCACCACTTAAACTCAACAAATGTCCTCTTTGCGCTGCTTTGATTACTCCCATTATACACAGCTGCTGCACCAAACCGCCTCTCTCCTGAACAGGTAGCTCTAATCACAAGCAGATGGTGCTCGGGCGTCTGTTTCTACACAAAGTTTACTTTTCTCACAGCGTGAAGAGAGGAGAAGCTGCCAGCTGTTTCTGTGCAAAACTAACTGAACTTCACTCATGCTCACTCATCTTGATCTATATTCCCCTTTTTATGTTTTCGTTCCAAAAATGTTGAAGATTAAAAACATCTCCCCCAGCTTTAGACATCATCTTTCTCCTGACAGAACACTGATTGAAGCAAAGCTC
Source organism: Thalassoma bifasciatum (assembly GCA_008086565.1). NCBI lineage: Eukaryota > Metazoa > Chordata > Actinopteri > Labriformes > Labridae > Thalassoma > Thalassoma bifasciatum. The sequence goes on from RPOG01001703.1 coordinate 28,369, forward strand.
AGAAATATAACAACTTTTCAGACCCTATTCCAGATAATAAACCGTGAGTAACCGCGACACGGCGAGCGAGAGGAGCCGGCGGTGTTTCTGTCTGAGTCAGAGTCTGACGGGACCCTGATGACAACACTTTATTGATCTTTTATTGAGTCTGTGCTCACTCTCTCTTTTATCTGCTGCCATCAGCCTCTGAAGGTCAGACACAGTGATGGACTCAATAAGGTGGTTACTGTCTGAGAGAAAATGACTCCAGGACTCTGCAGAAGCTTTATGACAAACGTTTATATAAGACTTCAGAGTACAACTTTTACATCCACACTTTCTTACTGAATTAAAAAATTTAAACACTGTTGTATTATTTTATAACATTTCCTTTATAAATGAACAAAAAGCTTCATGTTTTACAGCTGAAACTTACAAGTTTTACCCAATTAAAGGCAGAAATCCTGCGACTCATGCTGCTTTTATAGCATGTGTGTGTGTGTGTGCAAAGGACAGTGAGGATTTGGAAGCTTAAGTGTGCATTTTCCCTCGTTGTGCGTTGTGCATGAATGTTTCTTTGACCACATGCATCAATTGTGCATATACCATATGCTCGTGTGTGTGTGTGTGTTTCTTGTTTATCTCTTCACTGCAGCACAGCCTGTCGTTGGGGTTTCGCTCCGTCTATTAACAGCACAACAAGGACACGTTATCATTAGCTATTCCAGCTCCACACACACACACACACACATATACACACAAATAAGGAACACAAAGAGACCAAAGCCCCATTCAAATAGGATTGGTATTACAGGGTAAAGAGGCTAATTCAACATTAGCCTTGTGCCTCCTGCTTCTCTCGTTATTCTCAGTTTTTAGGGCGGTGAAACGTCGGTGAGGGACGAGAGATGAGGAGAGAAATGAACTTCTCCTGCTGGATCCTGATTGTGTCTTTAGCAGCAGCTGCTCCTAAATCTACCTGTTGGCGCATTTTTACTGACCCTAGGATAAAAACCGCACTAACTGGAGGCAAAAATGAGAGGAGGAAAAAGGAAAATGTTTCTTAAAAGTGTCTGTACTCATGTTTAGAGGATCAGCACCATGGATACACACTTATGCCTGTAGTTAGATGTGAACATGTGGATGTTATGGTCTAACTCTTGTAATCTCACCTGTTCATGATTTACAATTTGAAATTAGTTTGCCAGCACAAAATTTGTTGTTTTAAATTTTTGGAATTTGTTGAAAAATGTCCCTCTTTAGATACAAAATGTGTGCAAAGACACCTTTGTGGGATCATAAAACAAATGCAGAAGTGCCCTCCTGGTTAGGAAACTACACTTATCTGCCCCTTTAGCTGAGTATAGCGTAATGAACTGCCCTCCTAGGAGCCAAAACACACACCAAGTGTCCTCTTGGGAGACAAAATCATCATTAAAATGCGCTCTCAGGAGCTGAAACACATGCTAGTATGGCCTCCTTGGGAGCCAAACTTTCACTAAAGCACCTTCCTAGGAGCAAAATCAAATGCTTAAGTGCCCTCCTGTTTGGCAAACCACACTAATTTGTCCCTTTGGTCGGCTAGAACATGATAAACCGCTCTTCTGGGAGCCAAAACATGTGGAAAGTTGACTTTTTGGGAGCCAAAATACACTGAAATGCCATCTCAGGAGCCAAAGCCCATGCTTTAGAGCCCACTGGTGAGCCAAAACACACATTACGTGGGAGCCAAAATATGTTTTAATGTCCTCATTGGTGCCAAAATCCATGTTAAAGTGCCCTTTCAATAGCCTGCATGGTGCCAAACTTTCACTAAAGTACCTGTGTGGGAGCAACAACACACATAAGGTGCAGTTGTGGTTGGCAACCCCACTAATCTGCCCCTTTGGTTGGTTGGCACATGATAAGCTGCTCTTCTGGGAGCTTAAACATGTAGAAAGGTGACCTCTTGGGAGCCAAAATACACTGAAATGCCATCTTAAGAGTCAAAGCCCATGCTTTCGTGCTCACCTGGGAGCCAAAACACACATTATGTGGGAGCCAAAATATGTTTAAATGCCCTCTTTTGACCCAATACCCATGCTAATGTGCCCTTACAGAAGCCAAAATAAGCTAGAGTGCCATTCCATAACCTGCATGTTGCCAAACTTACACTAAAGTACCTTTGTGGGAGCAACAACACACATTAAGTGCAGTTGTGGTTGGTGCACCACATGTATCTGCCCCTTTGGCTGGTTGTAACATGGTAAACGGCTTTTCTGGGAGCCAAAACCCATGTTGCAGTGCCCTAATTGGGAGCCAATACATGTTGAAAGGTGACGTCTTGGGAGCCAAAACACACTGAAATGCTATCTCAGAAGCCAAAGTCCATGCCTGGGAGCCAAAATATGTTTAAATGCCCTCTTTGGACCCATACCCATGCTAAAGTGCCCTTTTAGAAGCTGAAACCTGTTCTGAAGTGTCTCCTTGGGAGCCAAAATATGCTTGAGTGCCCTTTCAAGAGGCTTCATGGTTCTAAACTTGCACTCAAGTACCTTTTTGGGAGTCAAAACACATATTTAGTGCTGTTGTGGTTGGTGAACCACACTAATCTGCCCATTTGGCAGGTTAAAACTGCTGTCCTAGGGGCCAAAACACATACTAAAGTGTCCTCTGGGGGCCAAAACGCTCATGGACCTTTTTTTCTTGGGCCCCTGTCCTTCAAAATGTTTGTGCACACCCCTGCGTCAAACACAAATCCATCTAAGGCACATAAACTGACACTGTGAGAATCAAGATTTGACTTCTTTCTCTGCTGAAAAGAATTTCTATGATTGAAACCTGAGAGTCCATCAATAAAACGAGGAGTCAGGTCATGTTTGCACTGTGAGGTTGGAGTTATCAGATGAGGTAGATAGTCTGCTCAATAAAACTGAGTTCACAAAGTTTGATTGTTGCCACCTTTCAGAGAAAAGAGTATGGATGCTACATGATCGTGTTATTTTTCTCTGCAGGTCTCAGTCTGGTGGTGGGTCTGGTCTTGTACATCTCCAGCATCAATGACGAGGTGATGAATCGACCCAGAGAGCCGGAGCAGTTCTTCCACTATCATTACGGCTGGTCCTTCGCCTTCGCCGCCTCCTCCTTCCTGCTTAAAGAGGTACAACACACACCGTGCACACAACTCATGCACGTTATAAAACACTGGATGTGCCTGAGGAAAAAAAAGATATACCTGCTTTAATACACTGTGGAGCTGCTGTGTATGGATTATATCGACTCACTCTGCACACGGCACAAAATTGACAAACTAATCTTAACTGTAGCTGACGGCTGGAGCTTAATCTGGTTTGTTGGGAACATGCAGAGATAAGTCAGTCAATCCATAATCTAAATGCAAGATGCATGCGCTCATAAAGTCTGTCTCTTTAGCTCATGGAAATGAACTTTTACAGACAAACTGCAGACATACAGTAGTTTTTCCTCGTGGCCGTGACCCGTAAGAGGCGTCGTATACTGTCTACAAAGCTGGCACCTTTGTGTCAGATGAAAATATAAATAACTGATAATCTGAATAAAACTGTAACTATGATTCTGAGGCAAAATTTACACTTTTATTCAAGCATGTTGTGAGGCATTATTACGAAAGCAAATTCCCACAAGTAAAAAAATAAAACAAAGAAAACTCAGATCAGAAGTCAAAATTTAAGATAAATGCCAAAAGTTTTAGGATTAAAGTTAAAATTGTGATACAATGTCAAGATTTTGAGACAAAAGTCAAAATTTTACATTTTTAATTTTAGGACAAAAATTCAAAATTCTTCGATAAAAAGTCCAATATTTGAAATAACAATGCTACATTTTTAGACAACAAATTTTCGAATAAAGATTCAGAATTCTGAGATCAAAGTTGATTATTTTAGATAAAAGATAAAATTGTAATATAAGGTTGTAATTTCGAGGCAGAAGTCAAAAAATTTTGGGATAGAAAGTTGAACTTTTGGAATAAAAATGTGAAAGTCTGAGATCAGATGAATTTATTTTTAGATAAAAAGTTAAAATTGTAATCCAAAGTCAAACTTTTGAGATGGAGGTTAAGATTTAGAGATGAATAGTCAAAGTTTGGGGATTTAAAAGTTAAAATTCAGAACTGGAAGTCAAAATCTTTAGATTAATGGTTGGAAATGTAATACAAAGTCAAGATTTTTGGACAGCAGTCCAAATTATCAGCAAAAACTTGATATTCTTGATAAAAAGTCAAATTTTTGTGTTTATAATTCAGTGTCATGAGATAAAATGTCAAAATTTTGAGACAAAAACTTAAAATTTTGGAACTTAGATTTTAAATGTATAAGATGAAATGTTAAAATTGTGATTCAAGGTTAAAATTATGAGACAGAAGTCAAGACTGAGATAAAAGGTCAAAATTTCGAGATTCAAAAGTCGAATCACAGAGCTTGAAGTCAAATTTTATTTAGATAAAAGGTCGAAATTTTGATACAAAGTCAAAATTTTGGGATATAAGTCAAAATTATTCGCAAAAAAATGAAATTCTGAGATAAAAAGTCAAATTTTTGAGATGATACTGGAGAATCCTGTGAAAAAAAAGTCAAAATTTTGGGATATAAGTCAAAATTATTTGCAAAAAAATGAAATTCTGAGATAAAAAGTCAATTTTTGAGATGATACTGGAGAATCCTGAGAAAGAAAATGTCAAAATTTTGGGATAAAATGTTAAAATGTTGACTATATATCCCAAAAAATGCCATATGTTCATTTTTAACTGCCTGAATTGGGTTTTTATACATTGTTTTCGAAACATCATAAGATATTTTAATTTTTTTGAAATAAATGTTTGCGTTATGGGGCCTATTTTTCATCTTTGAGTCTGTGGTTATGTCCCTAAAAAGACGGTGAAATTGTAGATTTTAGCAGCACAAGACGGGAAAGAAAGGGAAGAAATTAAGTTGTCTTGTTAATAATGTCCTCACTCCCAAGGTAGCTGTGCAAGTACACACTCTCTCTCACACACACAAACACACACACACACACAGATTGTTTGGAGTCTGAGTTGGATGCGCACCAACCTCCTCTTAGCTGAACACACTCCAGCATGTGTGCAAACAGACACACAAACTGCTTGTAGCTCGCTCCTCATACACAGACTTACTTAGCTAAACACACACACACACACACACACACACACACACACACACAGTGAGAAAGTGCCTGCGTAGGAGCCTGTCGTCATCCTGCCTGCATCAATATTCATAAATGTTAATAGCGTGAAGACTTGAGGGCAGCATCTCTGTCGCAGCACAGCTTCATCAGAACATCGCTCACAGGAGACCCAGGAGGCTCTGCTCCTCTTTCCTCCATCCTCATCCCTCTCTTTTCCTCTCCTACCTCCTCTTTCTCTGCCTCTCTCCATGTCCTCTGCTCTTATCTTCTCTCTTTCTTCTTCTTACATCGTCAGTTTTTTAATCCTCTGTCGTCCCCTCCCACTCTTTTCTTCTCCTCTTATCTCCTTTGCTCCTCTGTCATTCCTTCTCCTCTTGCTTTATGTCCTTTCATCCTATCTCTAGTTTCTCCTTTCTCTCCTTTCCTCACCTCCTCTGTCCTTTCATTTTCCATCTCTTATCCTTTCTTTGTCCCTGCTTTGTCACCTCCTGTCTCCTTTTGTTTCCTTTCTTTCCTCTTGTTTCCATTTGTAATCGTCTTGTTTGTGCTGTAGCTGTAAACTGTGTTTTTTTTTTATTACTCTAAACGTTTCCTCCTCCTCCTCCTCCTCCTCCGAACACATTCGTCAGCTCGCTCTGGTGCACGCCGGCTCATCGTAGCCATGATGTTGTGAATGAATAGTGAATGAGCTGTGAATGCTGAGCGGATGCCCGGGTGAAAACATGAATACATTTTTGATAATGGCTGGATCCTGCAGGGAGCGCCAAGGCTTCTCTGCAGAATTACGACACATTCATTAATTTTTCTCCTCCTGATGGCGACGTGTTACAGTTTAGAGAGGATGACGCTGCTGATGCGGATGATTTTGAACATCATGCTGAAAAATCTCATTTTGAGTCCTCGGGGTGAGACAGATGTTCAGCTCGTGGGTGTAGTTAGACCCTTTTTACGAGCACTAAAGGACCCTGGATGTTCTTTCAGACCCCCTAACACAATCATTTCAAAGGCATGTAAAAAAAACGACATGTTAGTCTGATATTTTTTATATCAGTTTAATTGAATGGTGATAATTTTGGTGTATTGTTCTACTTTGGCTGCAAAAACTGAAACCTAAGCAAGTCATTATGTCTTATTTATTAGCAAATATTGTCTTATTATTTTTAATATGAGCTAAATTCAACTGATTAGTCCAGAAAAATATCTTATTTCAAGGTATTTCACCTCTTACACTCCTCCCGATTCCAGCCTATTTTCCATGCTTTGTTTTTAAAGCTTATAACTGTGGAACTATAAGGTCAAAATTCATCAGTGACACCTCATTTGAAAGAGTAAAGTCTCTAGTTTCAGGAAATGTCATGATTTTATATGTGGTTTAATTCCACATCAGAATAAATGCGCCTCTTTAATTTTTTATAACCAATTTTACAACACCGCTAACTTCAAGATTCTTCATCTCAGACATAAATCATCCTCCACGTCACTTCTACACCTTGTCATCGACATCTGAGTGAAATTTTAGCTTTCTAGGTAAAAACTTGTAGAAGTTAGAGAGTTTTTAGTCTCAGGTGTCAAACACAGTAGATGTGTTCTCATTTACCACAGTCTAATCTGACAACTTTGCGCAATAAAACCAGCTGTATCAGTGCTCAGTGTCTTCTTTGTAGTCAACTTTGTTCTTGCTGTGAAAAGGTTCGCAAAGAATTGTGAAATTACAGCTCCCGGTCACAGATTGTATCCCTCCTGTTGCGCACATGACTGTGAAGGATTACACAAAGCTTTTTTTTGTAGTCAAACCAGTCCAACCACTTTCTGTATAAATCAGGCTCTCCTGGTATCAAATCTCCAGGTATCAAGATGGAGACACTTTTTGTGTTGCAGCCAGAAGTCTAAGAAAATAAAATACTCCCAGTTTTGTCAGATTGACCTTGAGGAGGAAATTTTTAGATTAAAGGTTGGAAATGTAATACGAAGTCCAAATTTTGTGACAAAGTCCGAATTATAAGCAAAAAAAAAAAAGATACTCTGAGATAAAAAGTCAAATTTTTGTGTTTATAATTCAGTGTCATGAGGTAAAATGTCAAAATTTTGAGACAAAAGTCAAAATTTTGGAACAAAGATTTGAAATGTATTAGATGAAATGTTAAAATTGTAATTCAAGGTTAAAATTATGAGACAAAAGTCGAGACTGAGATAAAAAGTCAAAATTGTAGGATTTAGAAGTCGAACCTCAGAGCTTGAAGTCAATTTTTTTTAGATAAAAAGTCGATAATTTAATACCGAGTTAAAATTTTGGGACATAGGTCAAAATTATCAGCATAAAAAAGTGAAATCCTGAGAAAAAAAAGTCAAATTTTGGGGATAAAATGTTAAAATTTGACTATCTAACAAAAATGACCCTTTCACTAATTACGTTTTGTCAGTGAAGTGTAAAAATAACTAAGCGGCTGAAACCAACAACCTGGTGGATAAGCCTAAAAGGTGAAAGAAAAATATGAAGTCTGAGTTGCTTGCAACAAGTCAAAAAAATCTGCAAATGGGAAAAGAAAAAAGTTTCTTGTATTCAGACATCTCAAGGAAGTTTCAGAAAGGTCACAGGTTGAAGAAACAACTGTTTAAGTTTGATTTTTGAAAATGTGGAGGTGTAGAAAAGTAGAGAGGAGATTGTTGGATGGATTCTTCTTTAACCTCTCCATGTGTCTCTGTTTGTCTCAGGGTGCAGGTGTCATGTCCGTCTACCTCTTCATGAAGCGTTACGCTGAAGAGGAGCTCTACAGGCCTCACCCCGCCCTCTACCGCCCCCGCATGTCCGACTGCAGCGACTACAGCGGCCAGTTCCTCCACCCGGACTCCTGGCCTCCACCGCAGCGAGGCCGCAGCGCCTCCGAAGTCTCCTCCGACATCTCCATCCAGCTCAACCAGACCCCCCCTCCCAAGCCCCCGCCCAAAGGAGGCAGCAGCTCCCAGCAGACCCCCTCCTCCTCGGGGCCTTCGTCTGCAGCCAGCTACCAGCTCCAGCCGGCCTCCTCCTCCTCCACCTCCTCCTCCTACCCGCACCCCCTGCACATGGCCGCCACCTCCACGCTGCCCAGATCCTCCCACGCCCACGCTCAGCCCCACCCACACCCGAGCGGGCCCCCCCCACAGTCCATGCCCATGGCGGGGCCTCCCTCAGCTGTGCCTCCTCCTCGCTATCACGCTCACATGCGTATGAGCGCCTCGCCATGCTAGACTTCACACACGGGGAGCGGGAGGGAAACACAACTGGGAAGGGGGGGGTTCATTAACAACACACACACACACACACACACACACACAAACACACACAGATCCTTGACGTGCTGGAGGAGGGATCAAAAGGAGGAAAGGAGAAGAGGGGAGCAGGTGGGCGGAGGGATGACTCACTGCTGATCTGATACGAACACTTAACAAAACTTTGAACACGCAGGGAGGGAACACGGGAGGGGAGGAGACGATTAGTAGCAACAAAACGTGAGTGTGTGTGTGTATGTGGGGGGGGGCAGCATAGGAAACAGGAAGCTGAACATTTCCAACAAGGAAAAGTTCAACAAACATCCCTGAAAACTGAAAGATTTCTTTCTTTGTCTTTTCATGGACGTGGGCGGGAACTGACCAAGTCGATGAAGTCAAATCAAGATGATTAGATTCATTTCTTCCCACCCTGTCCATGAAAACGAGAAAACGATAAAGATTCTTTCACTACTCCTGTTCTGCTTTCCACATTTGCTCGTGTAAAACCCCAATTCCATTGAAGTTGGGACATTGTGTCAATTGACTTCATCAAGAAGACAAGATATTTGTTGTTCACACTGATAAACTTTATTGTTTTGTGCAAATATTCACTCATTTTGAATTTGATGCCTGCAACACACTCCTAAAAATCTTTGACAGGTTCATGTTTCATCATCTTTCCTTTAACAAACCCTCGTTCAGTGTTTGTGAACTGAGGACAATAATTGTTGAAGCTTTGGAGCTGGAATTTTTTCATATTCTAGTTAATGAACAACTTCAGTTGCTCAACAGTCTTGTGGGTCAAAATGTTCCTCACATTTTCAATGGGAGACAGGTCTGGACTGCAGGCAGGTCAGTCTAGTAGCTGCACTCATCTACTACAGAGCAACGCTGTTGTAACAGGAGCAGAATGTGTCTTGGTTTCATTGTCTTGCTGAAATAATCAGGGACGTCCCTGAAAAAGACAAAGTGTCTTGGATGGCAGCAGATGTTGCTCCAAAACCTGTTTGTACCTTTCGGGCAGATACTGGGATTGTTACCCATGATGCAATGGGCACTAACACACCCCCATACCATCACAGATGCTGCTTTTGAACTTTGCGCTGAGAACAATCTGGAAAGTCCTTTTCCCCTTTGGCCCGGAGGACACCATGTCCATGATTTCCAAAAAGAGTTTAAATGTGGACTCGTCAGACCTGAGCAGACTTTTCCACTTTGCCTCAGTCCATCTCAGATGAGCTCGGGCCCAGAGAAGCCTGTGGCGGCGGCGTTTGTGTGTGTTGTTGATGTCTGACTTTGTCTTTGCATGGTAGAGTTTGAACTGTCACTTGTAGATGTAGTGATGAACTGTGTTAACTGACAATGGTTTTCTGAAGTGTTCCTGAGCCCACGTGCTAATATCCTTTACACAATGATGTGGGTTTTTAATGCAGCGCCGCCTGAGGGGTCAAAGGTCACGGCCATTCAATGTTGGTTTTGGGCCTTGCTGCTTACGTGCAGAGATTTCTCCAGATTCTCTGAATCTTTCTATGATATTATGGACTGTAGATGATGAAATCCATCAATTCCTGCTGTTGGACAAAGTTGAGAAACATTGTTCTTAAACTGTTGGACTATTTGCTGTCGCAGTTGTTGACAAAGTGGTGAACCTGGCTCCATCTTTGCTTGTGAAGGACTGAGCCTTTTGGGGATGATGCTCCTTTTATACCCAATCATGACACTCACCTGTTTAAATCAACCTATTCACCTGTGGAATGATCCAAACAGATGTTTTTTCAGCTTCAGCAACTTTACCAGACTTTTGTTCAACCTGTCTGAGCTTTTTAGGAACGTGTTGCAGCCATCAAATTCAAAATGAGAGAATATTTGCAAAAAAATCTAAAATAAGGTCCATCGGCTTGAGCAATACAAACAGGATTTGCAAAATCATTACGTTCTGTTTTATTCACGTTTTACACAATGTCCCAACTTCATCGGAATCAGGGTTTTTACCATGACAAACAAACACAGCTCTCACACACACACACACACACACAGATTTCTACTCCAACTGTAAAGAAACTCTCCCCCCTCTCTCCTACATTCAGCCACATGTTACAGAAGATCCTGTTACGAGGTGTAAATACTACATTAGGTGTTTTAGCTTTGGGATTTTCTAACTGTAGAGTTTGTATTTTAAAGAAGAGAAGCCCGGGATGATGAATGTTCAGAAGATGAAGTGGAGAGACTTCTTTAAGTGCCAAGAACATTTTCTGATATCAGCATCGAGTGGAAAAGGGAATCTTGGTATCAAACGATGGGACAATCAAAACGGCTGCTTTGGAGCTTGAGCCATGGAGATGAGAAATCAACTTCAAAAGGTGTGTATATATATCAAATATACATATATGTATAAAAAACTCTGAAAAAATGTCTTCGTAATCACAGCAGAGGATGAGAGCTACTGGAAAACATTATTTCAGGGGTTAGGCCGGAGGTAAAGAGTCTGATCTCACCAGGAAGTAGTAAACTGTAAAAACAAAGCACTTGATACATAACTTTTTCGTTTCATGTTTGGCTCGTTAGACTCTTCAAATAATGAAAACCTTGTAAAAAAGACCACAAACTTGAATCAGTTTCTTGAATGAAAAAAAATCTAGCCTATCTTGGATTCGAATAGTGCAATAAAATTATACAATTACCGTGCTTTTCAAAATGAAACCAACATAATTGTATAATGTGTGCAACATATTGTTCCTTTTTTTTTAATCTATCCAATGATGAATCTTGTGTGGGCCAGACAGGGACACCCAAAGGGCCGCATGTGGCCCGCGGGCCTCAATTTGCCCACATCTGTCTGAGGGGCTGCACAGGCAAGACAATGTAAGTTGGAGCAAACGGGTCTCTTGATTTTTAACTCAAAAGTTTGAGTTTTTATCTCAAATTTCAACTCAATATTGGCAAAAAAAAGATTCAGCAAAGCAAGTTTTTTCTTTTTTTTTTTAAACTAGTAGAAACTGTTGTGAGAAGCGGAAGATCAGGCGTGGTGGACCCAAATACAGATTTAAAGAATTTATTTAGAAAACTCAAAGTTCAAACACAAAAGAAATCCCCAAGACCAAAAAACTCCTCTTGAAAAAAAAAAAAAGGGGTGCAAGTGAAACAGGAGCTAGACACAGTGAGAAAGTTTGACAGGAGTGGTGTAAGATATTGAAAAATTTGGTATTGATCTGATATCAAGTAAATACAGGGTCAGTATCACTGATATCAATATCGAAACTTCTTACATGGGAAAAGCAGTTTGTCAAAGTTAATCAAAATAACAAAACAACCTCTAAAGCTACTGTGTCTGTTCTTATATGAAAGTAAAAAACTTTTTTTTTTCTATCTGAAAATAACGTGCTTTTATTTTTTCCCTGCGTATTCATGAATAACAGCAACAAATTTATATCAGCATTAAAGATACAATATTGATTAAATATCAAATAGCTTGCATATAGAGACAGATTGACCATTACAGGAGCATAAAGAAGAATTTATTTATAGAAAATATTTAAGGAAATAAGCAATTTACTGATGAGAAGAGAAAGTGAAAGTACAATTTAAGTAACAATCTCATCTCATATCTCATCACATAAGTATTGATCAATACAGATACCAACATTGGTATCCATACATTGATATTTTGGATCAATCCGCCCACCTCTACTCTACAGGACATGATACCACAATGAACAAAACAAGACTGAACTCAGGATGGAGCTTAAATAGAAGAGAGACTAATCAAACACAGGTGTGACACAATTCCCAGGTGAAACACATGAGGGCCAATCACTGAGGAGGAACAGATAAACTCAACCAGGAGGAAAAACAAACAAAGGACACGAAGGAAAATCAACAGAAGAAACACGAGTGAAAAAAAAAAAATGAACCCAAACTCAACACAGAACAAGGAAAACACAACCAAGAATGGAAACATTACTATGTGAACATAACATTACAAAACTATGAATGAAAAAACTTCTAAAGCTAAGAAGAATAAAACAATGCATGTCTACTCATTTAAAAATCTTAAAAGTATAAGAATTAAAGCTGGGGTTTGTTGACATTTCTCATGCAAAATTAAATGCAATTCTGTTTGAACTCAGACCTCTAGGTATGTAACATTTAAAGAGGGGTATCTGACACTTAAAGAGAGGCTATCTGACATTTAAAGAGGGGGTGTCTATCACTTAGAGAGGGGGTATCAAACACGTAAAGAGGAGGGTAGCAAATACTTAAAGAGGGGGTGCCTAACACTTAAAGAGAGGGTATCGAACACTTAAAGGGGGGTATCTAACACTTAAAGAGGGGGTATCTAACACTTAAAGAGAGGGTATCGAACACTTAAAAAGGGGGTATCTAACACTTAAAGAGGGGGTGTCTAACACTTAAAGAGGGGGCATCTAACACTTAAAGACGGGGTATCAAACACCTGAAGGGGGGGTTTCTAACATTTAAAGAGATGTCATGGAATTCTTAAAGAGGTTGTATCTAACACTTAAAGAGGGGGTGTCTTACACCTAAAGAGGGCGTATCTAGCTTTAATAGAGGGTTATCTACCACTTCAAGAGGTGGTATCTAACACTTAATTCCCAGGTGAAACACATGAGGGAGGGCCAATCACTGGAGAGGAACAGGAAAACTCAACCAGGAGGAAAAACAAACAAAAGACACGAAGGAAAATCAACACAAGAAACAAGAGTGGAAAAAAAAAATGAACCCAAACTCAACACAGAACAAGGAAAACACAACCAAGAATGGAAACATTACTTTATTAACATAACATTACAAAACTATGAATGAAAAAACTTCTTTTACTGGTCTAACCTCTAAATTATTCATTTCCAGTGGCTCTAATCCTCTCCTGTATCTTATAGCCATGTTAGATTGGATTCCGTTTGAATCTTTCCACTTTAAAAAAAATCAAACCTGACTGATTTCACAGCCCTGTAACCAACTTTTATCCAAAAACAGGACTCTGGTTTTAATTCTGATCAGTCCCAGATGTTAAGTACAGGTTTGTTTTTTGTTTTGTGTTTGAATGATGTGCTTCCTGAATTGACAGATTTTGAAATGGAATCTGGTACTTCCTGGTTTTGTTACGTGGAAAGTGCAAATGCAGACGGAGCTGACACAGGGAACAAACTGAAAACCTGAGAGCACAGAGACAGATGGTTTTGCATCTCAAGTAACTTCATGTTAAATCAATTATTAATGTTCTCAACTCAGCTGATGTTAATTAGAGGAAGATTGCACTCATTAGTTAATAACTCTTATTTGCAGTTCTGCAGGTCGAACAGTAGGGGGAGCTCTTAATGTTTTGATTTCACTTTTTTAGCATCACAGTTGGACATCTTAAAGAGGTTGTATCTAACACTTAAAGAGGGGGTGTCTTACACCTAAAGAGGGCGTGTCTAGCTTTAATAGAGGGGTATCTACCACTTTAAGAGGTGGTATTTAACACTTAAAGAGGGGGTATCTAACTTTTATAGCGGGGGTATCTACCACTTTAAGAGGTGGTATCTAACACTTAAAGAGGGGGTGTCTTACACCTAAAGAGGGCGTATCTAGCTTTTTATAGAGGGGGTATCTACCACTTTAAGAGGTGGTATCTAACACTTAAAGAGGGCGTATCTAGCTTTTATAGCGGGGGTATCTACCACTTTAAGAGGTGGTATCTAACACTTAAAGAGGGGGTGTCTTACACTTAAAATTGTGGTATCTAACACTTAAAGAGGGGGTGTGTTACACTTAAAATAGTGGTATCTAACACTTAAAGAGAGGGCATGGAACACATAAAGAGGGGGCATCTAACACTTAAAGAGGGCGTATCTAGCTTTTATAGCGGGGGTATCTACCACTTTAAGAGGTGGTATCTAACACTTAAAGAGGGGGTGTCTTACACTTAAAATAGTGGTATCTAACACTTAAAGAGGGGGTGTGTTACACTTAAAGAGGTGGTATCAAACACCTAATGTTCTCAACTCAGCTGATGCTAATTAGAGGAAGATTGCACTCATTAGTTAATAACTCTTATTTGCAGTTCTGCAGGTCAAACAGTAGGGGGAGCTCCTAATGTTTTGATCTCACTTTTTTAGCAGCACAGTTGGACATCACAGGGTATCAACACTTAAAGAGGGGGTGTGTAATACTTAAAGAGGGGGCACCTAAGGTTTTCAGTTTGATTCCCGTTAAAGTTCTCGTTACTTAAAGTGTCAAACTTTAGAGACGGCTTCTTTTTGTAGCATATGAACAATCGTGCCCAGCGTAGGGGTTTGTTTGTAGCCATTTTTAGACATACAGGGAAACACATTAAGCTTAAAACCTGTGCTACTGTCACAGAAAAACAGTGTAGCAAACGATCCGCTGTGTTTATGAATATCTGCTCTGTGAAAACTCAAATAGGAAATCATTTAGCAGCTGAGTACGAGAGCTTCTGCTGGTGTTTTGAGATGTTTATTTTAATTGCCAAAGCTGAGCATTCATGCTGTCGTGAGTACACACACGCACACACACACACACACACACACACACACACACACAGATATGTATTTATGTAGCTGACTTCTGAGGAGTTTTTCTGATAGAAATGAATCAGTGACGTCCACAGCAGAGAAATCTGATTCTGTGAAGCGTTTCATGAAGTGTTTACGTCCTTTGTGCGATGCAGACATTTCCTCCAAACTGTGATTAAAGTGTAAATATTCATTCTAAACACGACGTACACACTCCAAACCAAGATGTGTTTACATTATAAAACAGGTAGAGGTTTACATAAATGTTTTGAGTCCATCGTCTCGAACTTATTATCAAACACAGAGTTATATTTCATGAGTTCGGCCGTTTGTTTTCATCGTACCTGCCGACGTGCTTCTCGCAGGAATTTGTTTTTTTATCCGCCAGCAGTGTTTTATGTTCTAAACCAATAAAGCTTGCCTGGTTACAGCCTGTTTGTTCTCTCTCTCTCTCTCTTCCTGTATTTTCATTTTTTTATTCATTTACAGGGACTGGACTAGTTTTCATCTGTAGTCTCTGGGCAGATGTTAAAAAAAGCTAAGAAGAATAAAACAATGCATGTCGACTCATTTAAAAATCTCCACAATATAAGAATTGAAGCTGGGGTTCGTTGACGTTTCTCATGCAAAATTAAATGCAATTCTGTTTGAACTCAGACCTCTAGGTATGTAACATTTAAAGAGGGGTATCTGACACCTAGAGATGGGGTATCTAACACTTAAAGAGGAGGGTAGCAAACACTTAAAGAGGAGATGCCTAACACTTAAAGAGAGGGTATCGAACAATTAAAGAGGAAGTATCTCACACTTAAAGGGAGCTTAGCAAACACTTAAAGAGGGAGTATTTAACACTTAAAGAGAGGGTATAAAACACTTGAAGGGGGGTATCTAACATTTAAAGAGAGGTCATGGTATTCTTTAAGAGGGGGTGTCTTACACTTAAAGAGGGGGTATCTACCACTTAAAGAGGGGGTGTCTTACACTTAAAATAGTGGTATCTAACACTTAAAGAGAAGGCATGGAACACTTCAAGAGGGGGTGTCTTACACTTAAAGAGGGGGTGCCTAACACTTAAAGAGGGGGTATCTATAGCTTAAACAGAGGGTATCAAACACTTTAAAGGGGTTATCAAACACTTAAAGAGAGGATTTTCTGCTTTTCAAAATTATAATTATTTCCAAAGCACCAAGGCTGGAGTGAACGTTTGAATTTTCAAACCTCTACATCAGTGATTCCTTACCTGCGGGACGCTGCCCCCTGGTGGGTCACGAAGATGTTGCAAGTGGGCCAAAAAGAGTATGATTTCTGTGGGAAATCATTATATAAAGATAAAAATATGTAAAATGTATCAAACATTAAATCTCAGTTAATTTAAATGGAGATTAAAAATCTAAATTCAAAAAAGTGCTCTGAGAAGGCGCTATATTGACTATATTGTATTTTTTTGGTGGAGGGTTGGGCCTCAAACACCAAGGTGTCCCCATAGCTCCAGCAAATTCTTCTTGCTTGAAATCAGCAGATTTTTTAAACTTGTTTCAAGCAGCTCATGCATCATTTCTGTCTTTTAACATCTTGAAATCAGACATTTTTCTGGACTTGTCGGTTGCATGTGGCTCAGATTCATTCGAATTAGATGATTTTTTCTCAGTATAAGAAATGAACACTTGCATAGATTTCAGTTTTTGTAGTTACAGAGCAGATTGTGAGGTTTGTGACCTTTACTGCAGCTGGCCAGCAGAGGGAGCTCTAAATCCTTTGGCTCCAGACCAACAGACCTTGTTTTATTTATTGGATGGGAATCTAACAACACACCACTTCTGCTGCGTTTTCTCCAACAGGAGGGCACCAGAGGGGGCGATCACCCCTCCTGCATCCCCTCTGTTGACTCCGAGCTCCAAATAAACCACAACATGAGTCAGAGAATAATCATCTGAACAATGCATTTAAATGTGTTGATGGCGGCACTTATGTAACAATCGCGGGCCTGTAAATGAAATGCATTATGGTGCATTATTAAGGAGTGAGTCAACCTTTGCATAACAAATGTGAATATCAAATAAACAGTGTTTGGGGCTGTATGGTGGCAGAACAATAAAGGATTTAAAATGTAATCACAAAACAGTATTATATAAGAATGAACGGCATGGGAGTGGGTTTTCTGTTATCTAAGATTGGTAAAACAAACTTTTAGTGGAGGAAGAACTCAAGTGTTTATTTTTTTGGGTTTCTCAAACTTAGAAACAGATGCATGAGCTTTCTAAAAGGCTTGATCATCTCGCTGTGTTGCTCGTGCTTCGTCGTACTCGTAATACCTTTAAAGTGCTTTTATTCCAAACACACATTGTGCTTGAGATGAAATGAGGATTGCCGTTGCAGGTGTTTTCACTCGACTAAATGAGACTGTTCTCAGCGTGAACCTGGGCCGGTCTTGGCTGCAGATAAGCTGCGATAAGAGGAATCACTTGTCCGGTTTGATAGAAGAGCTGCAGCAAACCTAACAAGGTATTTAAAAAGACGTCAATCAAGGTTGTTTTTTCACACCTCGATGTTCCTGAGAAGTCTTATCAGTGAAATCAGCCGGCACACCTGTGCTTTCTGCTGCTGCTGCTGCTTCAGTATCCAGACAGAACCTTCTTTCAAAGTCTCTCGTCCGGTTTTATTCAACCTTATAATCCCCTTTGTGATTCCAGATAAGCGGCCGTACCGTAATTATAAAGTTCCCTCTCAAACTTGATGTTTCATGCAGGGAGAGTGATGTAACGCTGACCGCACCGCTGAGCTCACAGCTGCACACTCTGCCGATCGGAGGAGGCAGCGTGAGGTATTTAAGAGGAGACGTGTTTCTGTTTAGGCAGCTGGTCTGTTTCATTTAGGACGCTCATTTAGAAAAGACTGAAGACCAGGACGAATAAGCCGTAACGGGAAGAAGTCACTTATTAGATTTCAGTCCCCTGATGAACCAGAGAGAACAGACGGTGCAGGACCAGGAGAGTATTTAGGCATCAGGGCCCAGGTGTTCAACCAGATTTAAAGAAACTCTTTCTTCCTGCCAACAATGATGAAGTCATTCATTTTATAATCACGCTGTTTCCGATTAAAACTGGACTGGAACAAACAAATCCAGACGCCGACTTTTAGAATTGATCAAACCTCTGTAGTGCTGTTATTTGAACATAGTGCCGGGAATCAGAATCAGAATACTTTATTGATCCCCTAGGGGAAATTGCTTTTTAAGTAAACAGTTACCCCCATTCAGGAAGTGTTAGAAATATAAGAAAGTACAAATATAAGTATAAGTGTCTTACACAAAATTGAAATCCAAGCATAAACATATCAAATAAAATAAAAATATAGAATAGATAGATAGGTATGGTATATTGCACAAGTATTGACATTAATAAATTACAAATTCTGGATATTGCACAGAGTACTGACATAATTATAGGTAATTAATGCATGATTGTATGATTTTCTATTTTGTTTCAGTCTTATGACAAACAAACCTGTTAGTTTTTCCCTTCCTTTTTTTTTAACTTCATGTTTGAAGTCTTCGCTTAACATTTTTGTCAAGTTTTAGTCCTTTTACATTTTGTTTCTGCTTTCAGTAAAAGTGTGATTCTCCAACTGTGGAAGGCAGGCAGAAATAAGAAAAACAAAAACACTTTACATATTTTTCATTTACTTACTCTACACATAAAAAGAACTAAAATAAAATCAAAGATGGATTAATTCCCACTATTATTGTAAAAAATTTGGTTTTATTTTGATGGGTTTTGCTTTTCAGGATTTGAAAATCATGCAGTTACGGTTACAAGTCATGTCTGGGATTTTTACGTCACGAGTGCAAATTATTGTAGGGTTACGCATAAAGGAGGAATAGGTGCAATGACAGATGAGAGAGAGAGAATCTTCTGTAGGCATTGACAAAGTTGGACTGTCAGAAATAAAAATAGTAGAGACATAATCTCCATCTAGTAATGCCGTTTGTTTTTGTTGCTTTTTTTCATCTGGATCATTCCAGCACATCAGCACAGTTAGTGCCAGGTCGAAAAGTCTCCAGTAACACAACAGCTCATGCAGTGAAGTGAAGTTACAGATCAGTTTTAACCCCCAGTGTTTTACCGTATGACAATGACAAAAAAAAAACCTTAAGTAATAAGTCAACTCATAAAATTAGTTGGGGGTTTTTTGTGGACTTTCGAGTGATCACTGCAGACTTAAACAGATTTTTCCTCCAAGTGAAGCACCATGGGCATAATACAAGGACTGTGTTCCACTTTTAATCACTTTTAGTCTTAAATGAGTCTAACTAATCACCAAATGAGGACTAATTCATTATATTTTGACACATAAGACACACAGCGGAGGAAATATCTTAGATTTCGAAAGTCCAAAAAGCCTCCCATGAACACTTTTTTTTATCAAAAACAAAACTTCTTCAGTGAATCAGTTCAGCCAATTGAGGGAGGAACCAATGTTTGCAAGCTAATCCTGTTATGTCATGAAATAACAAAGTCTAAAATGAGACAGAGGAAAGTTCAAGATCAAGTTTCGAAACATAAAGGAAAAAATGCAACTCTCGGTGACAAGAAACGACTTTAACTTCTCCGTGCTTCATCTTGCGTAATCCGCTGCCGCTCGCCGTGTGACTGGACTGTGAATGTCAGGAGAAGTTCTGCTCCACTGGCTTTTACTGTCACTGCACTTCATTTCTAAATGTTTGTCTTTCTGGCCTGGGTATTGATTTCCTCTCCGTCTGTCTTTATTACTCCGGCTCCCCTCCTGTGTATATCACCGCCGCGCACACACACACACACACATCCCATCTCCCCGCAGCAGCTTTGTGATCCATATTGACCATCCGTCTTCGTTTAGCTCTCTCTCTCTGCTCTGTATTAAACCTGCAGAGGCCGTCTGGTTCTACCTGTCTGAGCTTCTTTCCACTCTCATTCTTCTCTCCTGTCTTTGCTCTTTCTCTCTCCTGAGTTTATTCTTCCTCTGTCTTTTTCCAGACACCTTTACGGCTCGACTTGTTGTCTTTGAAGGTCTTGTATAAAGGCATTCTATCTGTTTACAGCCTGTCCTGTTTGTCTTTAAAGCAAGGTTTTGAATTCACATGGAAAAAAAAGTGGGTATTGTCTGAGTGAGCTGTGTCTGCGGGAGGATGTAGAGGTGGAAAAACACCACCAGTGTTGCAGTCACAGATCTACTTTCTGGCCTTTTGAGAGTATATTTTTGTTGTTGCCCCTTGTAATCGAAACATATAAACTCACAAATAAGCAAAATTACTCAAGGTTTAGGAGCAGTTTTTCATGAACGTCTCACTCAGTCCCTTAAAGTGAAATTTGGTTCATAACGAGAAAAAAAAAAAAGTCAAAAGTTACACATGAAGTTTCATATTATATTTTCTTAAACAGAAGCAAAGTTTCTGCCTCAAACCCAACTCAAACTTTCTTATTTTTCTCCTGCAATCACTCTGATCATCAACCTCCTGCAGACACTTAAAACATGACCCACTTCTACCTACTTTTTGAGCTTCACCCCACACTGCTTAATCCCCGTCCTGATTGTCAAGAGGTCTTAAAAACAAACCCACCTCCCCGTCTTCATCACCGTCTCTTCACGGCAAAGTGGGACAAATTAGCGACGACAGCCCGGTTCGGAGACGAGCTGCTGTTCCAGATGTGCTGTACAATAAATGAATGAGGTGTCAGGTTTGATTTTTTTGAAAGGTTTTTGGTGTTAATTTATATGCAGAAAGGAATTAAATGACAGGAATTTCTGAATTAGTGGTCAGTTTTCAGCAGTGTTACATGCAGCGTAAACAGCAAACTCTGCTTCTGACCAGGGAAAATGTTCTCCACTATGAGGCGATATGTTAAAAATATGTTTGGATGGTTTTGTGGTAGGATCAGGATCTCGATTTTAATCAAGATTGTTTTTCAGATTCACACTATTTTGACCTAAAAGAACATTTTTACACCTTATATATCTTATTCGAAAATCTGAACAGGAGCGTGTACAGAGGGGGTGTCACTCCTCTTTGTGGCCCAATTGTTGAAAAATAGGAATTTAGTTCTATCTTTTTTCCTGTGTTATAAATAAAGAATAGCCAGGATTAGTGCACAAAGTGACATTTTTTTCCTCCTTAAAAGAATACAAACTTTATTCTAAGTGAACTTTCAAACTCAGAAACCTTTAATAATCCCAAGAGATAATTGAAACAATGTAAATATCTGAAGACAAAGATAAAAAAGAAAAACAGCACAAAGTTCAGAATTTTGCTGTAAATTTAATCTGCCACTTAAAATGTTAAAACACTGAATCCAGGAAACTAAAAGAGGAAAATACTTTATGATAAATCCCAAAAAATATTTAAAAATTTAAAAACAAAACACGAAAAATACAGAAATACTTAATGATAAAATGCAGAAAACACTCTAATACTTAATAATAACTATACATTAAAACATCCAAAGCAAATTTTTACGGTGTACTGTGTTTGAAATTAGAAAAAAATACTGAAGAAAATATTTTAACTGTATTTTATTTTTTTTCTTGTCCATTACTAGACATTTCAGGTGACCCCTGGAGAAAAAAGGTGGAGGAAAAACTGCTTTTGGGTGCCAAAATACACAACAGTGCCCTCTTGTGAGCCAAAACAAATGCTAAACTACTTTCTTGGGTTTTAATACATGTGCTTAAGTTCCCTCTTGGGAGCCAAAACACAAGTGAACCACACTAATCTGACCTATTTGCTGGTTAAAACTACATAAACAACTCTTTTAGGAGCCAAAACGTGTGTTATATTTTATTTTCTTTGGCTTCTGTCCTTCAAAATGTCTGTGCATGCCACTGATTATGACTTATTTTTTGTGTAGAAATTTGTGCCTTTTTGCACCATTTCATGACTTAAATCTCATCTTGTTTCCTCTGATGTGTTTCCTGAACTCTCACATTTTCACATACGTTCAATAACAGATGTCAGCTGAGTTTAAATCTATGAACAAATCTGAAATCTCTGAAAATTGTTACATGATTTGGTCAGCACCTGCTCCCTCAGTCTGCAGCCTCCTCAGCACATTCACACACACACACACACACACACACACACACACACACACACACACACACACACACACACACACTGAATCTCTCACAAAGACAACTTCAGCCTGTCACAGTTTGTTCCGAGGAAGATTACAGAGACAAAATCAAGAAATCCTGTTACGCCTACTCTCCACACATGCGCAGAACAAACACACATCCAGCTCTGACATCTTTCATGATGCTGCTACGAATCCATCACCCCTCTCTCCCTCTCTCTCTCTCTTTCTCTCTCTCTCTTCCTCTCTCCTTCACGCGCCTTTCCGACACCACCTGCATCGGCACAGGCTGCAAAAGTTCCTCGCGCTCAGGTAAGCTCCAAACTAATCCCAGTTTTCCTTGAAGCGTTTCCAATCAGCACTTTGATTCCTAATTGATGCATGAAGGCGTGAGTGAGTGAGTGCGCGCGCCGTGCGCATGCCTGGAGCAGGAGAGGAGCGCACACATGTACATGAACACACTGTACTCTGGATTCAGTCAGGAGGGATCAACGCGCTGCTGTGTTTGTGTTTATTCATGAAAGCTGCTGAGAAAGTTGATTTTATTACTCTGAGATGTAAATAATAGAGCATTGTGGAAAAAAAAAAAAAAACCTGTGTGAGTGTGGAGGTGATGAGTCAATGTCTAGTTTTATAGAAAAGTGTTGGTGAAATATGAAGGACAAAAAGAAGAAAAGCTCCCTGATTCATGTTTCCTATCAAAGAGGAGTTTGAATAAAATGAGGTGTGAACATCCAGAGGTTTTTTTGACGTGTCCTCTGGTTTGTCAGAGAACACTCAGTCTGCGTTGTAGTTTGTGAAGGCGGCTTTTTGAGCAGAGAGTGGGCTTCAGGTCTGGATTTAGATTCCTCTGTCTGAGTACAGTGAACATCATCGTTTCCTGCGTATCCAGTTTCACTTTGATCCAGCTGCAGTTTGTGCAAAATATCAATATCTTTGATTCACGGCTGAAAAAAGAATTCCTCTCTCTGTCTCTGTTTGAGTTCTTTTGTAAAAGACAGGAGTGTGCACGGAGGGGGGGGGCAGGGGGGCTGGTTACCTCACGCTCATGGCCAAATTGTTGAAAAAATCACGTAAAAGTGCAATCTTTAGAAACAAAATATGAGCTAAAATGCCTCCTTTTAAGCCAAAACACGCTCTGTAGTAGGAATGGGTATAGAGAAGAATGGATAAGAAATGGTTCAGTCGATCAATATCAAAAACCTTTTTTGCTTGATGGTTCCCTAATCCATTTTTTTTTTTTTTTGTGCACGGCTGGAGAAACTGTCAGCCCTGAAACTTCAAGGATCCTTCCAGAGAAAGCAGATATGCTTTCCTTTTCAAACAAGAACTGTTGAGTTTTTTAGTTACTTACAAATCGACCTGTAAAGCTACCTTTTGTGCAGAGAAAATTCAGAAGCGGACTCAATAAGGAGATCAATGAAGAATTGGATTGATGACGGGAGACAGAGTTCGTACCAGGCTTTAAATACGCTACTTTAGGCTCTGAAAACGGCCTTTTTCCCGTCCACTTGTACAGGACTTCCGGTGCTTCTGGAGCCAGCCTCAAGCGGTCACTGGAGGAACAGCAGCTTTTTAGCACTTCTGTGTTGTCTCATTTTTTCAGACCGGAGGTTGCCACTTGACCAAAACATACCCTAAAGTGCCATCTTTGGAACTAATTATGCTCTTAAGTGCCTTCATGGGAGCCAAAACAAATAGTGAAGTCCCATCCTGGTTGGCTAATTACACTTATCTGCCTCTTTAATTGGTTTAAGTATGATTAACTGTCCTTGTGGGAGCCAAAACATGTGCTATAGTTCCCTCTTTGGAGCCAAAAACATCCTGAAGTGTCATTTTGGGAGCACATAGTAAAAGTGACATAGTTGTTTCTGTGTGCATGGGAATATTTATTTTTCATTTATCTTTGAATTAATGATTTGCACATGTCACACAGGGATGAAGAGACCTGTAGTTTCTGAAAAAGTTCCTACTCCCTGGGGAAAGTTTTGACGGTCAAAAACTACATTGGGTTTATCGATCTAATGCTCTAAATAAAGATCAACCAAGTATACGTCTGCGTACCTTACAAACTCGATCAGAAAACTGAGAAAATTGGTTCCACATAGCTGCTTCAGGAGACCTTTAAATGTCCTTTCACAGAAGAACGTTTTGTGCAGCCTTCACAGTTCTTAAATGTTGTTCAGCTGCACAACACAGGAGCATGCATCCCAGCATGCCTCAGCTCCCCCTATAGACATGTCTTTTGATCCTGGCTGGGAGCTGTGTTGCTATAATAATCATGACCACTGCTCTGACCAGCTCCTGCGCCGTGTTCACGTTGTCTCTGCTCTGTATTCGCAGCAGGATCTTCCCCGCTGCTGCATTCATGATGCACAGCATGGCTCATTTGTCCTTGAACTTTTATTCCCGGCAGCGTCTGTGCTGCTGCCGGCCAAACCCCCCCCCTCCCTTCCACTACCCCCCCCAGGCGTTTGTTTGGCCCATGTTCTGCTGCAGGAGCCTGACTCGTAATCCTCGCTGTCCGATGCCCCGAGTCGCCCGAGCAGCAGGATTATGTCGGAGTTTTGAGCTCAGATTAACAAAGAGAAAGTTTCTGTTTGTTCTGCTGTGTCTGGATGCAGCTGCTGCTCAGGGTCATTCAGGGCTTTTCAACTCTCACTAAAAGGACAAACACAATACTGAGCTGCAGTTCCTGTCCTGACCACTAGTTCAACATTTTCAACACAGTGGACGCAGATTTCTGTCTAACGTGAGTCTGGTTCCGTCCCAGGTTTCTGCCCGTTAAAGGGAAGTTTTTCCTTGCTATTGTTTCTTGCTAAATGCTGCAAAATGCTGTACTCAAGTTTGGTTAATTAAAGATAAGACTTCTTATCTTGTCTTGATGTTGGGGCTCTGTTAAGAAAATAAAATAAAATTTATGAACGCTATCAAGTCTAGACTTACTGGTGTTTTTGAAAGTGTTGGCATGATTTGACGCTATGTAAATAAAGATTGAGTTTCCAGCTCAAGGCCCACTTCTAAGGTTCCATCGACATGACAGCGCTTAACAGTGTTTCACCCCAAAACACCAAAAACGCACTGAAAAAAAATCTGCATTTACAAGGAGACAATCGGGGGCTTAAAACCCTGTAGTATGCATGTCAGGCCTGTAGATGGCGATATAAATAAAAGAACCATATGTACAACAAAGGTTTAGAGGCTGAAGAAGAGGTGAGCTGATCCTCGGAGTTTATACTAAAAACAAGCGGCAACCTCCGGTCTGTAAAAACGAGACAACACAGAAGTGCTAAAAAGTCGCTTGCTCCGGAAGTACCGGAAGTTACGTACACATGAGGCCAAAAATAGCAGTTTTTCAGAACCTAAATTAGCATATTTAAAGCCTGGTACGCTAATTTCACGAATGGCACTCACTGTGAGAGGGGTTGAATTTTTTTCTAACTCAGGCCGTTTGGAAGGTATTGAGATCAAGAGCTTGCCCAATCAGAGCCACAGCTCAAGTCATGTGACTGATGGGTGCCCAATAGCTGTGACTTTGGTCACTCATACAAATTCCAATATGACCGCGCCCACCATTTTGCTTCAAAACGGGCTGCAGTAACAGACGGGTGACGTCACAGAGACTACATCCATGTTTAATACAGTCTATGACTAAAAACTTTTTCTCTGATTGCAGAAAAAGTGCAATGAGTGCACATTTCGGTCGAAGGCGGTCAATAGATTAAGCAGCACAAGAACAAAACAGGTCGTTGTTGTTGTTGGTTTTCTGTTCATGCTTAGCACTGTGGGGGTTAAATACACACGTGCAAAGCTGAGTGCGATGTCAGGGTTTCCGGTGAAACTGCCAGCTTACACAAAATCAGGGGAAAGAGCTTTTCAGAAAAATTCCATGCAAATTTTTTTAAAGTTTACATTTTAAATAGGCTGAAACGCAACAAAACTTTTGCATTTCACCCCAAAACCATTCTCATGTAAACGGCCCCTAGGTTTCAAAGGTTTTGCGGCCTACCTCTGACCCCATAAATTTGTAGTCAATGCCATCTTCTCAGCACTTTTTTTTAATGAAGATTGAGCCTAAAAGACGGAAGTAAATACAGGAAAAACATTCCTTTTTCTCAGATATTCCTTGAGCTTGTTCCTAAAATTTCCTGTGACTTGGGTTAGGGTTGATCGACTTAGGAAAAAGATCTAATTGCAATTTTCCAGGCAGATGTTGCAATTTTAATTTGATTCACGATTTTCTTCTTACAAACTGGACAGAAAATTATATCATATTATCGAAACATTAATAGCTTTTACTTCAATAACAGGATGAAAACTGAAGGTTAGAATTGTTTCGAATGGTTTTATTAACAAAAAACATGCATGTACATTCTTTAAAATCTTTGACCAATAGCATTTACAACAACTGAAGGACAAAAAGAGCCATCTCTGACTCTTAACTTTTGAAAATAATATAGGGAAAATATCCTTCATTGTGTTAAGTTATTAAAGATAAATAAAATACAAAAAAAATAAAAGAAAATTAAAGAAATTGCAGTTTTGGCGATCACATGATGTCTGAAATTGTGATTTTGATCAGAAAGTAATAAATCTTTCAGCCCTATAGCTTAGTCACATACTGTTTATGTTTTGTCTTAAAGTGACAGGACGGTTTAAATGGTTTAAAAACCTTCATTTGAGATTGTCTCAAATAAGGATGGGAAACAATAACTGGTTCCTGTAAAGAATCGATACGAGATAGTTTTGATCCGTCCACATCGTTCGCCTTATTACCAGCTCATCATATCTCTCTGTGTCCTTGAGTCTACACGTGCGCACACAGGCCTGTTAGAATAAATAAAATGTGTATTATTGCGCACACAGATTCGTGCATTTTGTTTGATGTTTACCGAGTTTGTTGACATCATCAGGACAGAAAAGGATTTAATGCAAAGTCATAATCAAGAGCATTATCTCTCCTAATTGCTCCGTCTTCACTGATCTGTAGAAAAGATGAAACTCTCACAGATTTCTTAAGATGTTTGATTAATTAACGAGAGCCTGTGACGCAGAGGAAAGCAGGATTCAATCTTCAGAGTTTGTCTTTAGAAACCTGAGAGCCACATCACAGCCCGGCGTACGTCAGTGCCTTTTTGTCAGGCTGAGGGACCGGAGCGAAGGGATAAGTGCTGCATGAGCAAACTTCACACTCTGGCACTTTCACCAGGACTTTTTGGAAAAGTTTAATCAGCAGCCAGAAATCACGCAGGGCGGCGCTGAATGTCTCCTTGTTATTCTGCGGAGGGGGTGGAGGTGTCGAGGAGTTTGAGTCCGTGTGAGTGTGTACGCTTTGGTCACTGCTCACTTCCTGCAATAATAAGCTCTGATTTCTGCCTCTAATCCTGATTCATTACTTTCTGTTCCTGTTAGTGACTCCACGGCGCTTTATCCACAGGGAGGGTCTCATTGAGAAGGGACGAGGAGGGGGGGGGCTTTCTTAGTCATCAGGACTCTTAAACTGAGCAGGTTTTAATGGAGCTTTTTTGTTGTGTTCTGCTAAAGTGATGGATTAAGAGAAAAAAAATTCCCATGAGCAACTTTGATCTGATAGTACAGGCGACTTTTGTAAAGAATCTGAAATTAAAACCTCAGCTCCAAGAACGGTTTGGACACTGTCAGAATTTGACGATTTACTAGTTATATCAGCTTGGAAATTTTGCTAAAACAGCATATAAAATGTTGAAACTGAAAAGTTATTGTCTTATGATCAATTTGACCCAATTTCAAGAGTTATTGTCTCATAACTTTAGGTTTATATCATTAACTTTCTTGAAAAGAAAATGGATGGTTCCTGGCCATGCTATTTGCATTTAAAATTAATTATGAATACTTTTCGTTAAATTATGTGTGCTTTATAAAAATGTACATCATGTAAGACCATCAAAAAAACTGAAATAGTTTCAAAACAGTATCCTGCTGACACTTTGACCTATTCCTCTCTGTAATGTTACATCAACATATGAACCTCTGAGAATAATCTTAGTGGAAAAAGTTGTGCATTATCTGCTTTTATCTACTCAACAAAGAGGTATACAGTTATGTAAATAAGGTCTAAGATACCCATGATGCCATGGGCGCTAACACACCCCCAAACCATCACAGATGCTGCTTTTGAACTTTGCGCTAAGAACAATCCAGATTGTCCTTTTCCTCTTTGGCCAGGAGGACACCATGTCCATGATTTCCAAAAAGAGTTTAATTGTTGGTCTACCTAGAGAAAAAAGACCTCTAGAATAAAGGGAAGTTTTCATTTTGAAGGTGTGTTTTGTGACTTTTGAGAAGACTTTTGCCATGTGAGATGAGCTGAGCCAACACAAATGTGCAGTGACTGTTCCTTTACCTGCTTGTTGCCTATTTTTTGTAGGATTGTTAAAAGGATCTCCTGCTTTCTGTGTTGCACACTATCTGCATAGCTCAGTTGGTAGAGAGGAGGACTGTAGAGGATGGTAATAGCAGTGATCCTTGGGTAGCTGGTTCAAAACCGGCTTGAATGATATGCTTTTTCTTGGACCTGCACTGTAGCTCAGCTTAGGTCAATGAGGTCCAATGGCCCGATCTATGCAATGTTTAAATGTGGACTCGTCAGACCACAGCAGACTTTTCCACTTTTCCTCAGTCCATCTCAGATGAGCTCGGGCCCAGAGAAGCCGGCGGCGTTTGTGTGTGTTGTTGATGTCTGACTTTGTCTTTGCATGGTAGAGTTTGAACTGTCACTTGTAGATGTAGTGATGAACTGTGTTAACTGACAATGGTTTTCTGAAGTGTTCCTGAGCCCACGTGCTAATATCCTTTACACAATGATGTGGGTTTTTGATGCAGCGCCGCCTGAGGGGTCAAAGGTCACGGCCATTCAATGTTGGTTTTGGGCCTTGCTGCTTACGTGCAGAGATTTCTCCAGATTCTCTGAATCTTTTGATGATATTATGGACTGTAGATGATGAAATCCATCAATTCCTGCAGTTGGACAAAGCTGAGAAACATTGTTCTT
The DNA here is from genome assembly GCA_008086565.1 of Thalassoma bifasciatum. NCBI lineage: Eukaryota > Metazoa > Chordata > Actinopteri > Labriformes > Labridae > Thalassoma > Thalassoma bifasciatum. The sequence continues at coordinate 57,429 of RPOG01001703.1, forward strand.
AAACTGTTGGACTATTTGCTCACGCAGTTGTTGACAAAGTGGTGAACCTGGCTCCATCTTTGCTTGTGAAGGACTGAGCCTTTTGGAGATGCTCCTTTTACACCCAATCATGACACTCACCTGTTTCCAATCAACCTGTTCACCTGTGGAATGATCCAAACAGCTGTTTTTTTAAGCATCAGCAACTTTACCAGACTTTTGTTCAACCCGTGAAAGCTTTTTTAGGAATGTGTTATAGTCATCAAATTTAAAATGAGCAAATACTTGCACAAAAACAATAAAGTTTATCAGTTTGAACATTAAATATGTTGTCTTTGTGGTGTATTCAATTAAAAATAGGTTGAACAGGATTTACATATCATCGTATTCTGTTTTTATTGACAACATCCCAACTTCATTGCAATTGGGATTGTAAAAAAAAAGTATTATTTATCAAGTACTGTAGAAGAAGAATTAAAATACTTGAAGAAAAACTCTTATCCCAGGCTTTTATAATTCATTCATTCATCAACATTCTTTTTTCTTTAATATGAGGATGAGACCAAGGTAAATCTGCATCTGCAATGCATCTTGGTACATGTAGTTCAGAGCATCACTGACACTCTCAGATTGGTTAAAGACTAAAGTGTGAGCTTTATTCCTTCTGTGGTTCTTTATGTCAAAGATCTGCTGCTGTTTGTTAAAGATCACTGACGCAATCAAAAGATCAGGTCTGTTGTCTTTTATAGAGTCTGTACAGAGAGAGTAAGTGGTCAGCAGCTCCTCTCATGTTCCTCTCAGTGTGGAAAGACTCAGGTTCCCCGCTGTGCTGCTGCTGCTGCTGCTGCTGCCTTTCATGTGGATTTTTTCTTCCTGCAGTTTTGTAATGATTGAAATAAAAAAAAGACTAAAAGCTGACCTTGTATCTGAGCTGTCGGGGATTCTCTCTTCAGGAACACGAGGTTTCGACCAGAGAGAAGCTCTTCTGCTTAAAACGCCCCTGAGCAAGGCATCAAATCCGTCACACTCCAAGAAGTGGTACATTTCTCAGCTTTTAAGGACGGAGCTTTAAATGCGTGTGATCGAAGCTTCAACCTGAACAGGAAGAAAGTTAAAGAGATGAAACGCGCTCAGACAAAGTCAGCAAAGTGACTCACACGTCTGTCATCTCTCCCTCTCCCTCTGGTACAACATGCTAATGTGTGCATGCAAACACATGAGTGTGTTAGTGTGTTTGTGTGCGCACAAGTGTGTGTGAGTTTGCATCCATCATGTATGACATCCTCTGCGCACCGATGCAATTCACACTTTCCTTTTTTTTTTTTTTTTCATCTCAGCAAATTCCTCTCAGCTGGTACATCCATCCCTCTACTCCCCCAGCACACACACACACACACACACACACACACACGCACGCACTCGTCAGCTCCACCACAGACTTTGGAATTCACTGTTGCCATGACGATGGAATGGAGCACGCTCTCTCGCATCGCCTGTTCTTTTCTATTGCTTTACATCTCTCTCTCTTTCTCTCTGTAGAGGCGAAGCAGCTTCTCTTTTCTGACAGCAGGTTTCTTTCAGCTGTGAGCATCAGGTTTTTAAATGTTTGTTTGTTTGTTTTTTTGTTTGTTAATAACATACGATCAGCGTTAGAGAGAAAGAAGTTTGATCAGGAGACGCTTCTGTGCAGGAGTGTTTCAAGACTCGTGTCACGTTCTTTAAACCCAAAACCTTCTCCTCATTCTCTCCTTCTTCTTCTTCTTCTTTCCATTCCTCTCTCTCTCATTCCTCTCCATCCCCTCCTCCACCGCCACCCCTCCGCCTCTTCCCTTCTTCTCTCAGTAACTAAGATGACTGCCATGACAATTCATTGAGAGGACGCAGAGTGAAACATCTCGCTGGCTGACAGACGGACAAGGAGAGAGAGAGAGGGGAAGAAAGAGTCGTCAAGGTAAAGAGGGGAAGAAGAGGGACGAAAAAAGAGACGAGGGACGAGGCAGGAGGAGCGAGGGAAGAGGGAAGAGGAGAGAAATCGAAGGATAAACGGTGGATGGAGGCGGCTCGGACCGGGGCTACGAGGCGCTCTTCACTGACGAGGAAGAAGAAGAAGAACAGCAGCAGCAGCAGCGGGGGGGAGAGGAGATGGAGGCTAAAGGCAGAAACATACCCCCAGGTAACACACACATACACACACACACACACACACACACACACACTGACCAAGCATTAGATCAGATATGACAACACACACTCAAACATGTCAAGAGGTCTGGATTCATGAATCTGTGCTAATATTTGAGTAAAGAAGCTGAATGTTTGCTTTAAAGCTGCAGCACTGACACACTCACAGCTTTAAAAGAAGAAGTTTGAGGATGAAAAAATCTGCGTGAAACTTCAGGTGACGTTCGGATTTGTCTTAAAATGTACTGATAGTTCAGAGACGTATAGAAGTGATCAGATTTATAATCTGGGATTATGACTTGTTTGTCTCTTTATAAATGTGATGAACCAGGTTTAGACATTAACACAGAAAAAACAGGTGTGTTAGAGCCAACTTTGTAATAAGATTATCAAATTAAAAGCTCATATTTTTGGCTAACTACACTGCAAAAACGGAAATCTAAGCAAGTCATTATGTCTTATTTGTAGTAAAAATTGTCTTATTGTTCGTAATTGGAGCCACATTCACCAGACCAGGTCATAAAAATGTCTTATTTCAAGTTTTTTTAAGACAAAAATCAGGTGTAAATTGCTTGTAACAAGTAAAAAAAATTTGCCAATGGGATAAGACAAATTTGCCCGGGAAGTTTCTTGAAATTAGAAAGTTGTCTTAAAACAAGAATCTTTTATCTTATCCCATCGGCAGATTTTTTTTTTTACTTGTTACAAGCACTTGATGCCCTATTTTTGTCTTTAAAAAACTTGAAATGAGACATTTTTATGACCTTGTCGAGTAAATGTGGCTCAAATCAAGAATAGTAAGACAAATTTTACTAAAAGTAAGAAATAATGACTTGCTTGATTTCAGTTTTTGCAGTGTAAGAGGTCGCATGGCTTCAACAGACGCCATGCAGTTTCTCCTGAGGGACCAAAACAATGAGTTGAGGTAAACACTTGGTGTTTCAATTAACATGACCAGAAACCATCCATACACACATTTCCTTTCCAGACTCAGCTCTGTGTGAAGTATTGGGATAAACAATGTGTCCATAAAATCTCTTCACGATTTAGAATTACAAAAGAAAGTCAAGGTTTTTGTTCACATTTGTATATTTCAGTTATCTTGTTGGTAAAAGAGCTACAGTAAAAATGCCCATTTTTCAAGAAAAGGCACAATGAGTGTTATGGTCCGTTGAAACAACATTGAATATGCAGACTTAGTGAATTTACAGTAGTGGTGTGCGATACTGCAAAATTTGGTATCAATCCAATACCAAGTAAATACAGGGCCAGTATCACCGATATCAATACTGATACTTTTTACATGGAAAAGCATTTTGTCCCAATTAATCAAAAAAACACACAATCCCTAACATGAATTTTTCTGTTCACAAATGAAAGTAAGACAAAGATTTTATTTCAATCAGAAAACAATCATGTGCTTTAACTTTTTTCCCGCTTTGTTGTCAAACAGTAAGTGTGATTATTTATGGATAACAGCAATTCATCTACATTAGCATTTAAGACATCATTTAGATCCAGGTCTAAGAGAGAGGGGCGTACATACAGAGGAGAAAATGAAAGTGAAACTTAAGTATCGATCTCATCGCGATACCAACATTGGTATTGATATATTGATATTTTGGATCGATCCGCCCATCTCTAATTTACAGGGTTGTATCAAAGATATTGTGAACTGGCACCAATGACGAGGTTATGCTGCAGCAAACATAGCAAGTAATCCAATAGATGTTTCCTGATTTGATATCAATGTCAGGTATCAGTGTGATATCAGAACTGGGAAAGTTTAACACGTTTAAACCTCAAACATTCCCCCAAGACATATTCAAACCTTGACGACACAAAAACAGAGTTGAATGTCACATCATTAATGCTGATTTCATATCGGATCAATATCTGTGTCGGCATTATTTCATTCTATTTTATTAACAGAGACCCAACATCAAGACAAGATAAGAAGTTTTATCTCATCTTAACTCAACATGAGTACAGAACGGTGCAGCATTTAACAAGTTACAATGACAAGAAGAAACATCCCTCTTACAGGCAGAAACCTTGAGCAGAACCAGACACATGTTAGAGAATCAAGTATCATTTTGTTGTGCTTTGTGCAACTAACAGTGCCCATATAGAGGGGAATTAAATCAAAAGTCTCACTACCTATTCCCCAATTTAAACATTTTCCACCCATCTTTATGTTCATTTGCTTTTGCAATTAATTTTGTAAATTGTAAAGAGACTTTATAGACATCCTGAAAAAGTCCAAGACCTCGTTTTGTTCTGTACTTTGGACAAATGGAAAAACTGTGCATAAGAGACTGAGAGTAAATCCTGCTCTCAGCTAGAAATTTGACCTTTACTAAGAATTAACTTTGGACTTAAAAAAAGGATCAAGTCAAAAAACAATTTTAAGTCCTAACACCTAGATTTTGATATTGTACTGCAAAACTGAAATCGAAGCGAGCCATTATGTCTTATTTGTAGTAAAAAAAAAAAAGTCTTATTTTTCTTGATTTGAGCCACATTCACCAGACCAGCTCATAAAGATGTCTTATATCAAGTTATTTAAGGACAAAAATAAGGTCTGAATTACTTCTAATAAGTCAGCCAATTGGATAGGAAAAAGTCACGCATAAAGTTTCTTGAAATTAAAAGATGTCTCAATGCAAGCAACTTTTTTCTTATCCCATCAGCACAATTTTTTTTTTACGTTACAAGTAATTCAGACCTCATTTTTGTCATTAAATAACTTGAAATAAAACATTTTCCTAGACTGATCAGTTAAATGTAGCTCACATTAAGAACAATAAGACAGTTTTTATTAAAATTAAGACATAATGACTTGCTTAGATTTCAGTTTTTGCTGTGTGGTTACCACTGTGTTTTGATACCAACATTAGTCTAACATTCTCTATCCCTTAATTTGAAAGTGAGGATGAAAGTCATATTTTAGAAACTTCAGTCTCTTCTCATTTTGTAAACTGAACTAAAACCAAATTGAAGCCGACAGTTTTAATATTTAATGGGGTTATAAATGTGTAAACGTGGTGAGTTGATCTACAACATTGACAGGAATAACACTTAAGCTGTAAACCTCAGCGGTGGATAAGTGAGGAGTTAAACTTGCACATATTTCAAGTTGTTGTTGGTGTTTTTTGAAGAAACAAGCATGAAATATTTCAAGAATGTAACTGGAGTTCTCTTCATTTGTGATGTTAAAGATCTGCTGAGCAAAACTGCACAGACCCACCAGAACTTGACTGAAATGATCCGTCTTATGGATCCTGCATTTTTCATCGATATTCAATTTAACTTTTTGAATCAGTATCAGATCGATATATGATGTCAGAATCAGATTCTGCACCTCTAGACAGCGTGCGAGGATTTACTGTAAATCTGCACAAGGACTGTGTTATTTTTTACCCCCAAACACAAAGTGAGTGAAGCATTAACTCAGGTGGTTTGTCTCAGAACCAAAAAGTGAAGCTGGTGTTGAGAGCAGCTGATTTTCTCTTTGCTGGTTCTCCCCCTTCCTGTGCTTCTTATGCATGCAGATGAAAGAAAGAAGAGATTTTGAATTCCACATAAGCACATAGAAAGGCAGTGAGCTCCCAGAACAAGAGCATAACACCAAATTAAACGTATTGCATGCAAAAAATCAGTTCTTTTGAGGAAAGTGAATTTTTTTAAAAAGCCTCCACAGATTGGAGCATTAAACAAGTCTGTCCTTCCTGCAGTCTTTCAGGGCCTCACCTTATGGTTAATCCAGCCGCAGGTCACTCTCAGGGTCAGAGTATCGGTGGTCTCTGTTATTCTGGGATTTGTGTTGCTATGGAAACAGCCCTCAGGTCGGATGAATTAGTCAAATAGTTTAAGAGCCGCTGTGGGGCTTTTGCTGCTGCTGCTGCTGCTGTTCTTCTCCATACCATCGATTGATGCATTTTAACCTCGCGTTTATGATCACACACATGCAGAAATGCTCGCCAGCGTTTCCACACACCGTTCCTCGGATGTTACATTCGTTTCCTCGAGCACAGCAGATGTGACGTGTCTCACTTTCCCTCTCGTCCTCCTCCTCAGTGCTCACCTCTTTAGCTCTCCAGTCGTCCAGTTTTCACCGCTCTCCTCCTTCTCTGTTTATTAATATGCATGTAAACTCTCTGCCCTGCTTTCTTTCCCATCCTGTCTCCTCTGCTCTTAACCTTTTCTGTCTTTACGACTCATCCAGGAATCCCACTGATCTTATTCGCAGCAAAAAAAAACCTTCTGCAAACTCATTTGGCTGCGTCTTAATGTCAGGATTCGTATGTGCTGACACCTCAAGCTTCGTTCATGAACAGACTTTTAAAAGTCCATCTCCCCTCATCGCTTGTTCACTTCTGTAACAGTATTTGATGCTTTATATTTCTGTCGATGCAGCGAGGTTGGATTTTTTTTGTTCATGCTGCCAACATTTCTTTACCGCTTCGGGCTGTGTGCTGTTTTCTTTTTGTGTTTTTTTTTTTTTTTCATTACAAACCGTTCTGGTGCACTCACTCAGAGTGCGATGCAGAGACTCGGCCCCATCAGCGGCTCTGAACGGTCACCGCGAGCAGCCCAGTGGGGACAGTAGTCATATTAATGCATAAATATTTGACACTTCAATGCATAAATTTAAGCAGCCTGGAATATGAAAGTGGTTTCATGTCTTACTTTTAGGGTTTCATTTTTAATTTCATGGTTCTTCAACCTCTGAGGGCAGTTTTGAACTTTGATAGAAATTAATGACTTGAACAAAAGTCTGTTTGGCGAAGTATTAGAATCAATTAGCTCATGCACAAACAGTGCGATATGATCAGTAATTATGGACCATAACCATATGGAAGTATAAGATGAGTGCAGAAGAAAGTAAAGCTGCAGGATATCAGGAAAAAATAATATTGCGATATTTTGTCTGTTCAGCTGATTCTCCCTGAAATAATAACAGATTCTCACGAGTCTCAATCATGTTGATATCTGTTAATTATTGATATTAATCTATAATATTTCCTGCAAATGATTCTCCTCACACAAGCTGAGCAGTTGCACACAGGGTTTGTCCTCCTCCTGCATTTTGCCTTTTTTGTAACATTGAATAATCATTGTCCAGAGATGTGAATCAATCAAAGGCAACATTTAGATGCATTTTTAGAACAAGCACAATGCATTTCGTGAAGATGGTGCGTCTCAGGAAGAAATGTGTGTGTGAGAGTAAAAGAGAGCGCAAAAGAAAGAGAAAGACAGAGTGTGTCAAAAAAACCTAATGAACCCAATTCGGTCCAGTTTTATTGCAGGGAAGGGAGTTGGTGAAGGCTGATTAGCTTTTAGCGTACCATTAGCTCACCGGTCCACTTTCTCTGCACTGTGGAGGTAACCTGGCATCTGTAGGGGAGTGAATTTTTTTTTTTTACACTTTCTTTTATTTTTATTCGACATGCTGCTGAGCCTGAAAACTCCCTTCACTTAATTTTTTCTTAATTTTTTTTTTTCATCTTAAAAATACTTGAAAGATGAGATTGCATTTTAGTTATTCTGGAAAACTTTATAAACTGCAAAATACTGTAGGGAGAGGTTTTTTTTTTTTTTTTTTTTTTTTTAATTTTCATTTTACTTTTCAAAACATGCTGTTGAGCCTGGGAGCTGTTCAATAAACATATTCCCAAAGGCATTAAACACAGTCAAGTAATGGAGTTTTTCTCTTTTCAAAATTTTATGTCATTATTTTCACTTTTACTGCAAATAAAAATCAGTCCCAAATATCGGTTATCGGCCTCCTTGGCAACTAATAATCTGTATCGATATCTGCCCTGAAAGAAAACATATCGGTCAATCCCTGATTTCTATAGGAAGCAAAGCAAACTTTAAGCAACAATTTACTTGGACATTAAACTACAAGTGTTTCAAATTTTGTGGCATTTCATGACATCGTACAGTGTTGGAAAGATGTGAAATAAATAATAAAACAGGCGATCAGAAGATCCAAACTTGGATCAAACATTTAGATCTATTAGTTGTGTAGACAGGACACAGAAACTGATAGCTTCAAATATATTGCAATGCACCGTGCACCTTGCGAGATGAATGTTGCGCACATCACAATGCTGATACTGAAAAGGTGGATTGTGCAGCCTTAATAGAAAAGTGTCTTGGCTTTACTTGGAAACTCATTTCTATCATCTCTCTGATCTATAACACGTCTCTTGCGTCTCCTCAGGGATCAGTTTCCTTCCGCGCCCGGCGCTGTGGTGGTGCGAGCGGGGCATCCAGGTACTGCTGACCACCATGGGTGCGTTCGCAGCTTTCGCCCTGATGACGGTGGCGATCGGTACGGACTACTGGCTGTACGCCCGCGCTTTCATCTGCAACAGCACGGCCAACTCGTCCCAGGAGGAATCCAGCAACAAGGACAAAAAAGACCCCGGGGCCCTCACCCACTCGGGCCTGTGGAGGATCTGCTGCCTGGAAGGTGAGGAGGCTTTTATTGATGCGTGAATGTGTGAAAGAAACCAGGAGAAGCTTCAGGGATCAGGTGTGTGTTTCCATGTTCATCAGTGGAACCAGACCTACAAAGTTCTGGGATTTGATGATACATGACACACATGAGACGATGCAGTATGTGTACGTAAGCATGTATGTATATACAGAGAGGTATTTATTTTAGGTGTTTGAGTGTATTTATGGATGTGTGGATACTTTGTAGATTTGAGATGTGTGTTTGTTGGTGTGTAAGTGTAGGTCAGATCTATGGGTGACATACTTCAGAAGTTAAAGTGGCTTTTTTGTATACAGCAGTGTTGACTACTGGTGAAAATGGGTAAAAATAACTCATATTACACACCATTGTGTATATATCTGTGTTTGGATGTATATGTATGTGTGTGTGTTTGTAAGCAATTCAGGAAGTTAAACATGTAGTGACTGAAGCTGGGAATATTTGGAAGGAGGTCTGAATATATATAGATGTGTGTGTCTATGTGTGTGTATTAAAAGTCTGAATATATATATTAAAAGTCTGAATATATATATTAAAAGGCTGAATACATACATATATTAAAAGGCTGAATATATATATTAAAGGTCTGAATATATATATTAAAAGGCTGAATATATGTGAAAGTCTGACGATATATGATAGAAGGCTGAATATTTACACTAAAAGTCTGAATATGCATATGAAAGTCTTTATATGTATAAACATGAAATTTTGAATGTACATAAAAAGTTTAAATATATATGACAGTCTGAATATTATGATAACGGTCTGAATATACATATGAGAGTATGAATATATGAGATAAAAGGCTGAATATATATAAAAATGAAAGTCTGAATATAAGCACAGAAGTCTGAATTTCATAAAAAGTTTAAATATATATAAACTTAAAAGTCTGAATATAATTGATGAAAGTCTGAAAATATATAAACGTGAAAATCTGGATATATACATGGAAGTGTGAATTCATATAAAAAGATTAAATATCATATGAAAGTCTGAATATATCTGATAATAGTCTGAATATATATAAACATGAAAATCAGAATTCATATGAAAAGTTTAATGTATAAGAAAGTCTAAATAAATATGATAAAAGTCTGAATATATTTATATTAAAGGTGGCGTCATCGATTCACAGGGCAATTTGATAACACACTGTACGGTGATATGCGTTACAGTACTTTATGATATGACACATGTTCCATTTTGATAAAACGCCAAGTTCACACCTGATCTGCTCTGATTCATCTCACGGACGGAGTAAACATGCAGAGGACTCAAGAGATCTCTTCTTTCACTTAGAATAAAACTAAAAACTGATAAAACCAACCAGGAACACGCACTCGTACAAATAAACAAACTACCGCCTGCAGAAAAATCTAATCATTACAGGATCGACCGCGGTTTACAAAGTGAACACGGTGAGACAGAATTCTTCATCTGAATGAAACAGGAGTGTGTTTAAAGATACCAGAGCTCTGACAGAAGATGAGCTGGAATGAGAAAATATCTGTCGTACTTTTCGGATGATTTGTGGAAAAGCTGCAGGGCAACAAGAGAAGTCGGTGTTTTACTAAATATGGTTTGACAGCTATAAGACAACCTTTGAGCGAGTCTCACTGAACAGCCAGAGTCTGCAGGAAGTAACTCAAACTTCATGAATTCACACAAACGCATCTTTTCATGACAGAGCTGGTGTTTAACGTGACATGTCACATCTGAAGTGAAAACAAAAGAGCCTTTATTTCATCCTGGAAATGTCATCTTTTACGTGAAAATGATTGTTTTGTACGTGTTTGTGTCCTCTGTAATCAAACCTGATCGTCAGCTGCAGCGATGCAGGAAAAAAAAACCTCCTGGATCAGTCAGTGAATGAGTCACCGCTCATAACTGAGCTCTGGGGCAAAGAGATGAGCTGATGTTTGATGCACAGAGGAAGTGAATGTATGTAGGGGTTACATGTGTGTGTGTGTGTAGAAGAGATACATGTGGAAATCCTTTTATCTGCAGAGCTAATCCGTACCCAAAATGGAAAATCACAAAATATCAACGGTTTAATTACAGATACACGGTGTAAGCGTATCCTTTAGGAATCTCTCTCTTTCTGATTGGCTGTAAATGCTTACAGTGAACATGTGACGCTTGTGTTTTTTGTGTCAAAAGGTGGGCAGCACTGTCACTGCTTCTTTCAGCTACAGTTTTAAACAAATAAATTTAATCCCCCTGCATGGCAAAAATGTAAAAGGTCTTAACAATGACGCTGCAATATATCATCCTGACTCATGTGATGTAATGATTGTATTGCTGGACTGAGCATTCATGTGCATAAACCCTTAAAACAATCATATGCAGGGAGTGAGTGAGACAGAAAATAAAAATTGAGTTAGCAATAAACTGCAAAGAGCAATGAAAATGGAAGAGTCTGTTCATCAGCTGATTGAAAGTTTAAATCAAAAGCTTTTGTGTCGTTGGGTTTGAGTTGATCTTCTGTCAGGCTTTCGCTCTGTCATGACCTCCTGATGGTAAAGGCTGAAAATCTTTCTCTCTTTGAACGTGGTTGGATTGTTGAGCTGCATGATCAAAACATCACATAACACAACGCCGTCACATGAACTTTTGCTCACGTTTTGGCTCCCAAAAGGTCACTTTTGCATATTTTTAGCTCCCAAGAGGAAACTATTGCATGTTTGGCTCCTAAGGGCAACTTCACACAAGTTTTTGCTACGAAGAGGACACTTTTGCAAATGTTTTGTCACCCAAAGGGACACTTTTAACCATGCTTTCTTTCCCAATAGGACACTTTTGTACATTTTGGCTCCTTAGATGGCACCTTCACACGTTTTTGCCTTCAAGAGGGTACTTTTGAGTATTTTGGCTCTTAAGGGGGCACTTTCATGCTGATATGGAACACTTTTACATGTTTGGCTCCCAAAAGGACACTTTAACACACATTTTTGCTCTCAATAGATAACTTTTGCACATTTTTTTGTCCTCCGAGAGGATACTTTTACCCACGTTTTTGCTCCAACTGGACACTTTTGAGTACTTTGGCTCTTACTGGGGCACTTTTTTATATTTTGGCACCCAAGAGATCCTTGAAAATTTGGCCCAGAGGGGACACATTCTCACTTAAGAGAGGACGCTTTCATCCATGTTTTGTTCCAAAAAGGGAACTTTTCACATTTTTTTTTTACTCCCAAGATGCCAATTTTGAGTTTTTTGGCTCCTGAGGACACTATTGCAAATTTGGCCCAAAGAGTGGCATTCTCAGCCTCTTTTTTTTCCTCACAAAAAGGACACTATTGCCCATGTGTTTGTTTTCAAAAGGGCACTTCCACACTTTCTTACTCCTAAGAGGATACTTTTGCAATTTTTTCCCCCAAGAGGACACTTTTACCCACGTTTTTGCTCCAAACTGGACACTTTCATGTATTATGGCTCCAGAGAGGACACTTTTCTTATGTTTTTGTCACACAGTTTTGCACCCAAGAGGGCACTTTTGTAAATTTTGGCATCCAAGAGATCCTTGAAAATTTGGCCCAGAGGGGATTCTCACAGGGTTTTCAACATAAAAGAGGACACTTTCACCCATGTTTTCTTCCATACTTTCACATTATTTTTACTCTTAAGATGCCAGTTTTGAGTATTTTGACTCCCAAGAGGACACTATTGCAAATTTGACCCAGAGGGTGACTTTCTCACATTCTTTTTTCCTAAAAAAAAGGACATTTTCGCCCATGTATTTGTTTTCAAAAGGGCACTTCCACACTTTTTTACTCCTAAGAGGATACTTTTGCAATTTTTTCCCTCAAGAGGACACTGTGGTGTATTATGGCTCCAGAGAGGACACTTTTCTCATGTTTTTGTCGCATGTTTTTGCACATAAGAGGGCACTTTTGTATTTTTTGGCCCAATTTTGGCCCAAAGAGGACACCTTCTCTCAGTTTATTTGCTGTAAAAGAGGACACTTTCACCCATGTTTTGCTCCAAAACAACTGGGTAAAAGCAGATACAATTTTAAATCAAAAGCTTTTGTGTTGCTGGATTTGAGTTGATTTTCTGTCAGGTATTCACACTGTCATGATGTATTTTGGCTCCCAAGAGGACACTTTCCCATGTTTTTGTCTTCAGGAGGGAATAATTTCAGGTGACTCCACATGGGGTTCTTATCCCAAGGCTGGAAAACACTGGTATTGTTTTAAAAGTAGCTGCTAGGGGGCCTTGAACTGGTCGTTATTTCATATTTAATGGTCATACATGATCAGAAAGAAAAGTGAAGTACGATTAGTTTACAGGAGAAAATCAAAAGTGTAGAATAAACAGTTTCGAAGCTGAACAGTTTATCTACTGGGTGGTGATACTTATTCTAACTTGTAACAATGAATATTTTAAGGTATAAACCAAACAGAAAACCTCCGGATGCTGCTCTTGTCACACTTTAAGGAGATGTATGTGTATTTGTGTTTGTGTCTTTTCTGCTCTCTGTCTCCTGTCAACCACATCACTGGAGCTGATTCTTCCTGTCGTTCCTGCCCGTCTGTCTCATACCTTCCTCCCTTCTGTGTGTCCTCGACTCTTTCTGTTCCAGCACCTTCCTCACCCTCTCCTCCTCTCCCTCTCTCTCTCTCTGCCTTGTTTTTCCAGGCTTGAAGCGAGGTGTGTGTTCCCAGATCAACCATTTCCCCGACGACGCCGACTACGACCAAGATGCCGCCGAGTATCTGCTGCGTGAGTCAACGCACGTATTTACAACCGAGCAGCAGATGCAAAACAGAGCATGAACAGACATGAATGCTGGAATACAAAGAGACAAACACACACATCTCATAACACACACATACACACACAGTATACAGACTCCATCAGAGAGAGAGAGAGAAAGGACAGAAGGGGATGGTGGGCGGACATCAATGCACGGATGTCAGATTGGAGAAAGCGTTCCTGGAAATGTGTGTATGATGTGTGTGTACAGTGTGTAGATGTGTGTTTAAATGCCCAGGTGCATGAGGTTGGGAGTCTGGGGGTGTGCAGAAAGCTTTTTTTTCACAGATTGATAGAACAGCCTTCACTAATGCATTATTTTCAGCTCAGGCTCCAGGTTTCACATCCTGCCTCAAATCGTGACGGCAGATTCTGTCTGAATCTTTTGGTTTACGAAGTTTATGTTCGATTCCTTACGTTACGTAAAGACATCTATTTCTGCCAGGCGAGATGTGGTGCTATCTTGGATTCTTGGTTTTCTGCTTTCTGGCTTCACTGAAGAAAAGGAAGATTTGACCTTTGCAAAGCTGCACAAAAGTTTGGATTTGTTTTACAACTGCAAACATCCTCAGTAGGGCTGAACGATTTATAGTTTTCTGATCAAAATCACAATTTCAAACATTGTGATCATGTGATCGCTAAAACTGGGATTTTTTTTTGTTGCTCCTGACTGACCCAGGATCTGTTATATCAGCTGTTTCACACACACCTGTCTTTGAGTCTAAGACTGTTGGGAAAAGCCCTTTTTTTCCTTGGGATATTGGAATTTTGTTTTTATTTGTTTGTATTTTGTTTTATTTAACTTGACACAATTAAGAACATTTTGCACAACATTATTTTTAAAAGTAAAGCGTCAAAGATAGCTCTATTTGTTCTTCAGTTTTTAAAACTAAAGTACATTTTAAAAAGTCTGGTTTAGAAAAAGCAGGAATAGGTGTAAGACTCTGGGACTATTTATCTAAAAATCTTCTTTTTAATTTTCCTTTTATTCTATAATTTTGTATGTATTTTGTATAATTTTGACTTAAATCTAAGAATTTTGACTTTTTATATCAAATCTCAACTTTTTATCTCAAATTTTGCCTTTATTTCAAAACGTTGACTTTTTATCTTAGACTTTTGTCGTCTTAAAATTTTGACCTTAAATGAGAAATTTTGGACTTTTTTCACATAATGTTAAACTGATTTCTTAAACTCTGGAAGTTATTGGCTTTTTGTCTTAGAATTTTGTCTTTATTTCTCAAAATTTCCACTTTTCATATTAAAATATTGAGTTGTTATCTCAAAGTTGGAAACTAGTCGTACCTTTAGTTTTCATTTTCATCCTCGCATTAGACTAAAAGCCTCTGATGTTTCAATGGTTTGATGCAATTCTATGTCAAGTTTGTAAATGTTACTGTACATTGTGAAAACTTGACTAATGTTTGATTTAAAGAAAATCGAGAATCGAATTGAAATCGCTGTATCTGCTAGAAAAATTGCAATTAGATTTTTTTCTGAAACCGTTCAGCTCTAATCCTCAGTCTGATCTGGCGTTTTCACACTGTTTGAGTATAATTCATTGTTATTGAGCATGACTTCTGTTGTTGTTTATAAAAGGAATAAACACAAATGAAACCAGTAAAAAGCTGAAAGAACCTGAACAGACTCAGCTAGAAATGAAGAAAATCAATATTAAATTTATTCTTTCATCTGTGTACTAAAAAGTCCCATCGTCAGCTCCACTTGTTGATCCTGCACTGGTGAAACATCAGCGTCCCAGACTGTGACTTCACTTGTTTGAAGCCGTTGTGGCAGCAGCGGAGCTAAACACACAGCGGGAGCTTTACATACACACACACACTCAGACGTACACACACATGGCGCGGATCCAACCTGTCGACTCACAGTGATCCCAGCTCGCTTTAACGGAGGCAATTTGGTCACTTCTGTGATGGTCGACCTGAAAGTGAAACGTTTTGGAGCGTAAATATGAATCCTTGAAGTGGGAATATGAAACTCTGCTGGTGTTGGTTTAGTTCCTTTCTGACTGCAGCTTATAAACATGTTTGTATAATGTTCTGTGACACATAAAAATATCTAAAAGAAATACAGAAATACCCATTTAATCTAACAAAGTAAGTTTAGATTAATGGATTTGAATGAATAAATGTAAATGTAAAAATAACAAGAAGCAAATAGAGAGTCAAAACAAACAAACTTTGCAATTGAAACAAAGCAAGAAAAAAAAAAAAAAGAAATCACTAATTTATGTTATTGAACATTTTCAAAAAAGGAATGGTAAGAAGTTTATAAACATGTTTCAATAATATTCTGCGCCGCATGAGAATATCTTAAAGCGATATAGAAATACCTATTTTTGATTTAACATATTGTTAAAACTGTAGCCATAATTTTGTGGCAGTTACCAAAATAATTTCAGATTAATGGATTTGAATGAACGACTGAAAATGTTTACTTTGAAAAATGCGAAAGAATAACAATTAGTAACCAGAGAGTCAAAACAAACTTAGCAATTGTGCATTTAATCAAACTTTTGCACACTTTGCAATGAAAACAAAGCGAAACAAAAACACTTCAATCACTAGTTTATGTTATTTAACATTTTCAAAAAAAGACTGGAGAGGGAATGGATATTAGTTGTACTTCATGACAGGAAATTTAGCTAGCCAACCTTTTATCTATCTATCTATTTTTCTGTGTAAATATATTTGTATATAACGATAACGAACCCCATTGTCTTATCTTATCTCTTTATTTGCCTCATCCATGCTCATTGGATCATTAGCAGACAATTACAAGAGACTCTACAAATTTCTTAGATTGTATAACTGCAGATCCAAGTCCCACAACAAAACAAAAAGTAAAAATAAAACATAAAAAAGAGGATGAGGAGAGGCAGAAGCAGAGTTTAGTGAAGTGGGGTACATTGTTTCTCTTCTTACCTGGCTTCCACTTCAGATACAAACACTAAGGCAAAAAAACATTCATTGAAATAGTATTTTGTTCATTTAAAATTAGATAATACAGTTTTTTTTTTCTTTTTAATATAAGCAGGGAAAATGGTTCGGGCTCAAGCTGCAACCACTAGCTGAGAAAATGGTTAATGTCTTCTGTCACGATGCATGAAGTTGGTGACTCATAAAAGGCTGTTTGTCAGTATTTTACCCAGATAATGGAGCTAAAGTTGCATGTTTGCTGTGTTTTGTCGACCCAGACCATCAAGAAGGTCTGACAGCTGGTGGTGCTAGCTCTGCTAATGGTAGCCAGACTCAGCAAACCACCAGGGGAACTTGTTGTTTCAGAGCCACTTTGATAAAAAAAAAAAACTGATCTGTAATGAAAAAGGATCTAAAGTGTGAGTTGTTGCATGTTTTTTTTCTACGAGCTGTTTAAAGTTGTACAGCTCTTGACTTTGAAGTATCTGCCCTCAGTCGAGGTTTGTTACCTGAACGAGCCACAGGTCAAACATCACTACACGCCTCCCACAGCTGAGCTTCCTTTCTTATCAGCTACTTATCAGATAATCAATACACTGTGCTGAAAATGCAAACACCGCCCCCAGAACGCGCAGCCTTCTCCTGTTAAAATAAATCTGAGGATGCTTCTCTGAATATTTGCTTATCGCAGCGTTATCTCCTCCCTTTAGAGGCAAACAGAAGATAAAGCAGCTGGAGGAGTCACCTTGAAAACCTGAAAGCTCTGCTCTTCAACATGTTAATCTTCTATAATGTGTCTGGATGTTATCTCTGCCTCTTATAGGTGTGAGGTGAATTATACTGGAGATGATGTTATGCAACATGACGCAGCACTGAAGCAGCACTGAAGGTCCTGAGCCACAGGGCTGCAGAGGCTGTGAACAGATTACTAAGATTCACTCTTTAAAGATGTAAAAACGGCAAAAAGAAAGTTACAAAAAATTGCATCACAGATTTTCAGATCGTTAACACACACAGTCACATTTTTTGCCCTGAGATTTGGTCTGTTAGTTTGACAAAGACTCATCATTCACTGACATGAATTTTGATGATAGAAGCTGTTTATAAAAGACTAAAAACTAATTGGCTGTGTCTGCTTGGAGCATTTATAACAAGAATCTGACCGTACCAGACTTTGCATGACCTGACGTAACTTGCTGTGATGTTATATATTGAGATGCAACATGTGACAAAAATGCCATTGTGACATTACGTGACTCATTTTAAAGTGACATGATGTTACTCAAGGCGACATGACTCTATCTAGCCGGACATGACTCATCATAATCAGACATATCATGACGTGACTTATCAAGATGTAACATATTGTGATGTGGCGTCATGGGACTTGTCCTGACATGACGCAACGTGATTTGATTCAACATTAAGTGATTCAATTTGACAAAAACCATAGTAGCATTGCTTTAATTTCTTTTTGACGTGGGGTAATGTGATGGGATGTGACTCTTGGTGACATCATATGACCCAATGTGACATCACATGACCCAGCATGATATGACAGCGTGACTTGTTGTGACACAGTTTATCACGATGTGATGTATCATGACATATCATGACATATCATGACGCATTGTGACATGCTACACATCATGATGTGATGTATTGAGGAACGACTTATCATGCCATGATGTGTTTTGACATGACTATCTGTGCTGTATTGTGATATATTGTGACATGACATATTGTAACATGACATATTGTGGCGTGGCATATCGTGACATGACATGACCCAGTGTATCATGGCGTGCCATATTATGACATATCATAATGTATCATGACGTGACCTAAAGTGACGTATCGTTACATATCATGACGTAACTTATTGTGACATCTCTTAACATGAAGTATTGTCGCACAATGCATTGTGACGTAATTTATTGTACGGTGATGTATTGTGAAATGAGGTATTGTTGCGCAACATATCAGGATACTGCATATTGTGACATGATGTATCGTGACATATAGTGATGAATTGTGACATATGATGTGGTGTATCATGATGTTACTCATCACTGGACATGATTTGAATTTACATGACACAACCCATTGTGATGTGGTCCATTGTAACGTTACTTGGAGTGACGCCTTTGGAAGTGATGTGATATATTGTGATGAAACATATCTTGACGTAATGTATCTTGTGTCGTATTGTGATTGGACATGGCATTACCCATTGTTTGTTTGCCTATCATGATGTGACCTGACCTAACTTGACATCACCGAGTGTGACTCACTGTGACCCAAATTGACATTACGTTACGTGACATACATGACCCATTGTGGTGTTATGTGACGTGACCATTGGTGACATGACCTGACACAGAGTGACATCACTTGAATTCCCAGTCTCTAAAGTTCTGCCTCAGCCTGTCAGTCAGGCTGAAATTTTAAAATGACTGTTGTCCAAATCTGGGGAGAAAATTACTAATGGTTTCTCTCTCCCCATTGTTGGTATTTGGCAAAACTACTTCCAAAGATTTTATGTTTAAATTGGGTATCATCCAGTAATGTCGTTGGCTGTTACAGAACCAACTATAGATATCAGCTCTATAATGTCTTACCACACTGACTGAGACCAAACGAAGCCCAAAGGCAGCTGATACAATGGAAGTTTTTCTCTGTTTGACATGTAGATATGATGTATTTCCCTCTCTTTGTTTGCAGGTGTGGTTCGAGCCTCCAGCATCTTCCCCATCCTCAGCGCCATTCTACTTCTGCTGGGGGGAATTTGTGTCGCCGCCAGCGGCTTCTACAAGAGCAAAAGAAACATCATCCTTGGTGGAGGGATTCTCTTTGTAGCTGCAGGTGAGCTCATGTTCCTCTGTTCGTACAAACAGACATGGTTTGGCGATAAAGTTGGCGTCAAGTCAAAAGAAACTTGATGTTCCATTTTATCTGAAATCTGACATCTGTGTAGGGATGTAGTTTCTTCTGATTTGTCCATTTCAACTTAAAACTTTTGATGAAATGCATGAACCATTTTGTGGATTCTTTCCCTCTGGATCCGTAAGCTGATGAGTCTCAGGGGATCACTCGCAGTAAAAGTTTCCCATGTGTCTTTAGGCCTCAGCAACATCATCGGAGTGATCGTCTACATCTCCGCAGCCCTCAGCGACATCTCACCGAAGAAAGACGAGGACAAAAAGTGGCACTACTCCTACGGCTGGTCCTTCTACTTTGGCGGTCTGTCGTTCATCCTTGCAGAGATGGTCGGCGTCCTTGCCGTCAACATCTACATCGAGAAGAACAAAGAGCTGCGCTGTCGCTCTCGCACCGACCTCTTCAAGAGCACCACACACGCCATGCTCCGCCTGCCCAGCTACCGCTTCAGACGGCGCTCTCGCTCCAGCTCGCGCTCCACCGACCCGCCTCACTCACAGGAGACTTCGCCCATCGGTGCCTCCAAGACCTTCAGCCTGCCGCCCTCTGCGCCTCCGTTCTCCGTCGCCACGCTGCCCAACCCGCACCACAGCAGCAGCGGCGGAAGCGGAGGTGGAGGGGACATCTCCATGTACACCCTGGGGAGGGACTCCAAGCTAGGCAGCCTGGGAGGTGGCGCCCCGCCTCTCTACGGCACGGTTGACCGCGCCACGCTGTACCAGCTCCACAACTACTTCCCTAAAGATTCCACCGGCAGCGGAGGGAGTGGAGGAGGCGGCGGAGGAGGAGGAGGGGGAGCGGCGGTGGTCAGTAGCGGCACTCTTCCTCACTCCAAGTCCAACCTGGCTGCAGCGGCGGCTGTTTCCCAGAACACGGCGCCGCTCAATACCTCCACAACGGCCGTAGCACCAGCCCCCGCTGCTCCCATCTCCACGGCCACCATGGAGAGGGACAGGGGCAACGTGGGAACCCTGGATCGGCTCACCGCTAAAAGGGACAGGGACAGCAACTCAGATACACTGAACAGGAAAACTACGCCAGTTTAAATCTCAGCGTGGGAGGAGTGTTTCGCTGGAAGTTAAAGAGAGGAGGCGTAGGGCTGAAAACGTGGGTTTCACTTCAACAGAAAGGTTTCTGTCCTTGAGCCTGAGGTATCCAACTCCCCCAAATTTACACTTTTACCTTAAATACATGTTTAACTTCATTGTATTACAACTTTGCAAAGATATTCAGAAACACAAAGACTGATAGACTAACCAACACCTGCTTCTTGCTTCTTCGGCAATTGCACCATCGAGTCAATTCTTTGTGGTATTTTAACTGCGAGGCACTTTTCAAAACCATCAAATATGATAAAATGAAACTAAAAAGTGTCCAGATGGTGAACGCCACAACTCTCCGTTCCATCTCTGTTTTAAAAAAGAACTGAGAGCCACAGACGGGAACATTCGGCCAAGCTGCTCAGCCGAGAGTCGGCTGCCAATTCCAGGTCAATGGTAGAAACTTAACCTCTGCTCCCGAGAGACTGACCTCAGTCATATCTCACCCACTGACACACACACAAACACACACACACACCAGGAGAGGCTGGCACATTGTGAGCCTATTTATTTTTCATTGTATGTCAAAGGTAATTACAGTGACAGATGGGAGCTCTTAGCTCTCCCAGCCGTAGACTTTAAACTTCACCTAGAACGCCTCCGTCACACCACCGCCAGCTGTCACAGTTTGGTTAAACTCTGCAGCAAATGTCTGTCTTAACAAGTTACTCCATCGGACGTTGGATCCTCAGAGCCTTTGTTCAAATGTGTGAAATATTCAGCCGAGTGTGAACAAAGGGGTGCAAGTTGAGACAATTTGCTTATTTGATCAAACTACAAAAATGATTTCAGCGTCAAGGATTTAAACCTGTGGATAGATTTGTTTTCAGTTTGCTTCTTGACACCAAATAAGTCAGAAGTTATTGCAGTCTTTTTGGATTTTGTTTTATATCATGCTTGATCAGTAAAGAGCGTTTTAAGCCCAACAAGCTTGTTGTGCACCGAGCCCAAGAGATAATACCATTTGATGTATTGAAGCATAGCTGAATAACATTGAGACCTAAGAAGAACATTCCTGGGCCAGAAATGGACCCATCATTTGTCAAGTAATGTTGGTCCTGGATGGGTTCCCAAAGAGTGACATGATATATGTACTGGTCCTATAGAGTCCATTAAGAGAGCTTCATAAACCCTGTAGGGCCTCAGTGGAAACTCAGATTACCAGTTGGGTATCTTTGATGTTAAGGCATTCACAGAAATGATCTGGCTGGTGGAGTTGAAGGGCAAAACATGCATTTTCCATTAGACTTTTCATGATCCTTTTGGTCGGTATAGGTACAAAATACGTTATCATTCCACATGTTTCAATGCAACAAAAGATTTCAGTTTCATGCTGTCGAAGATATAAAAGAAAGAGTGACATAACGGGTCAGATCAGCCAGCATACGCTTCTCAGTAGATGGGGAAAAAAGAGAAACAAGAGGGAGGAAGAAGGAAAAAAAGCAAATCCAGTCTACCAAACTTATCTAATCATGACCATCTGTACATTAATCAGCATAGAAAGTGCAGGTGATTTGCTTCAAAAAAGAAGCTCTCAGGCCTAAACTGAAACCAGTCACTAGGGGGAGCTCTAAAATGTGGGACTTCACTTAGGATTTTTGTATTTCTGCAGTTGGACAATGTCTGAATCTCAATTTCCCGCTGAAACTCTGAGCCCTGAGCCCTTACAGATTTAACCAAAATCCTCTGGAAAGTGGTTGATTGCATGAGTCTGCCAGGGCTCAAATGGTGTAACTTGTATTTTGACGGACCTTTGATACTTATAACAAAACCTGTACATCGTGTAGCTCACCTGAGCAGCAGTATGAATCATTAGTAAACAAGTTTGAGTTTAAAATAATAGAAAATTCAACCAGAACACTCCAATTAGTCCAAAACGTTTATCGAGAAAACAAAGAAATAGAGATATAAAACATTAAATCATCTATTCCATTGTACACAAAATATGTAAAGACAGATTTAAGGAGATTGAGTTTTTTTTAAACATTCTTATTCTTAAAGACGGGCAGAATTATTTTTAGTTACTGCAATTCTTGTTCGTTGACTCTCTTTCGTAAATCTCTGATATGTTACCCTGCTGTTATTGTGGGCTTTACCTGGGAAACCCTGCATTTCTACAGTTTCCAGTCATGTTGCAATGCACTGTGGGTAATTCAATTAACCCTAAGTCTACAGCTATACCCACAAATCTGCAAGATGTTTGTCTGTTTTGAACTGAATCCACCAATCTCTACTCGCAACACAAATCCAAACTTTTAACAAAAAGAAAAACAGTTTGGCGACTGTCAAAAACATTGGCGCTTTGTTTTCTGTTCATTTTCTCATTTTTGCATAAGTTTCTCCATTCATATCAACTTTTCTTTATGACGTTAGCGCATGATAGTGCAGTTTAATATCACCTCTGACACGAATTATCAGTTGAATGTCCATCTAAAACATGGTGCTGATAAGAGAAGCATGAGACTGTAAAATGGCTAAAATAATAGATATTATTTTGTCTCCACAACATGATACCAGCGTTATAAATCAGCCATCTCTCTCTATTTTTTGGCATCAGCATTAAATACTTTAGTGTTCTTACTTTTTCAGTCCTGTTAATGATTGTTTTTGATTGAAAAAATGGATACCTGAGGCTACAAGGCAGCTACATGTTGAATGTTCCTGAAAAGGGCTGTAACCACAGGCGACAGGGATGGGGGCCAGTTTACACTCGGGGGGGGGGGGATTTAGATATTTATTTAGTTAGATTGATAGAAGAACTCAAACATATTTATCAAACCAAGTCCTCACTTATTCTTGGAAAATATCCCAAAATTTAAGCACATTATGAATATTTAGATAGTTATGAAGTCTTTTCTGAGCGGTGTGTGTTTTTGAGATTGTTGAGAGAGAAGACTTTTTCTGTTCTGGATCAGATTTTGGACTGAAACTTTCACACATCCTTAATGCGACTTTTGGACTATTGTACTGAACTTCTCCAGCATTTAAAATCTACAGACAAGTCGGAGGAAAAGGAAGAAGATGAAGACACAAGCACAACAGCGAGCTTAACTTCCTCTTCCCTCGTCTAACTACAAGTATATCCTATTTCACGACCTAGAATAATAAATGTATTATTGAGTATATAAAGGGTCCGTTCTACAAAAGCACATGCCGTCTGTAAATGGTAATCTTTGGGTTGTCTTTTCATTCAGAGTGATCATCTGTAGGTTACACGAGATTGTAACTCTTTGAGTATTTATATCATGTTGCTGGTGTTTCTATGATCGTAATGGTTATTGCAGGGTATTTATACATTTTCAAACCTTTTCATTTTTCTATTTTTTATATTCCTTTCGAGGACTTTAAAGATTTCTGTTCCCTCGCTTGTGTAGACTTACAGTCAGTGGTGTCACGTGGAAAGCATGTGCACAGAATTCAGAGGGTGATCGTGTGTAAAGTCATCTTTTTATCTTTGAGTATCGCGTTTGTTTGGCATCACGAACTGGCACTGGAAGCTGCGTGCCTTGCTCTAGATTTCCTCCATCTTGGTTCTGTTGTAAAGATACTAACTGGTTTGTGAGTCATTTTATTTTTCAGTTTTCACTCTGAATTGGACTGTGAATTCTGTTTTTTTACCGTGAATGTTATTGTTAAACTGTAAACATGTAATTATAACTTATTTTTACACTGAAATTATTCTCTCACTACACGTTTGTTGAGTTTAATCTTCTCTTCTTCTTCTTGTTATGGCTGATATGTGATTTCTCCTCTTTTTTTTCTACATTTCCTTGCTGATTTATTTCCCAAACATTACCAACGTAGCCTAATAATCAGTGTTTTTTAATGTTCTGACTAGTGTGTAATCGTAGAGAATAGGCTTTATATGAATCTATTTATTTTCGTGGTGACACGTGTAGATATTCTGAGTGTTTTTTTTGTTTCCTACTCCTGTAACTTTGGGCTATTAAGGCTTCCAGCCTGTCTGTGACGTGCAGTCAGTAGCCTGAGTGCTGGGAGAGGGAGCTAACAGGAACAAGTACTCAAGTTAAAAAAATCACTAAGTGTATCTTTATGTCTTTTCCTGACGTGTATGTGTGAAGCGTGCGTTCAGTTTCTTTGTTTTCAGTCGATATCTTTATGTTTAAGGCAGCGTGAGTCACCGGCTTCCTCTCTCAAACCTTAGGCTACTGACATGAGTCATTTCTCAAACTCTTCAAAAGGAAAACTGGCGGATTTCCACTAAACAGACGGATATAAATACAGAACAATAACGAGAAGTGGAAGCAATACAATATCCTGATTCTCACCGGAAAGACACAAATATAAGGTATTATACTATATATATAATATATATAAATACATAGATATATTCAATAAAGTTCTATATGAAAACCTTTTGCATTATTTGCATTATTCTCTCTGAAATGCCACAGCCACCGTTGCTGTATAGACAGCAAGCTGGAGTTTTCAGTGGAAATGCTGACGTTACGTTTCACTTTGTGTGTGCATTACACTTTGTTGTTCCTTTGAAGAAACATTCGCTTACACCAGATGATTATCTGTCCTTCGGCCTCTAAACCATTGTTGTATAAATAGCTCCTACAGTTATATCGCCACCTACAGGCCTGGCATGCACACTACAGCAGTTTTCAGTCCCTCAGCATTTCCATGTAATCGCAGATTTTTCTCACCACTTTTCGGCTGAAATAGTCATGTAAATGGGGCCTAAGTCACTGGCTTATATTATCTACCCGGATTTTCTTACCACAGTGGAAACGCAGACAAACAATGGTTGACAGGAACTGTGTAGTTCCCGGGAATAACACTGTGCAGCACAGAAAGAGAGTGTTACTTTCTCAAGTCTTTCAAAAAATTGTGAGAAACAAGACAGAACAGTAAAGTATGACAGAAGAGTTTAAAGTTGGGAAGTTTTAATTACTCAGTGTTCTGTTTTAATTCCATGCTAATGAAGGAAACACTGGCTTGGAAAAAAATGTCACACAGAGGGAGGCCAGGAGGTCTGGCTTTGGATGGAGGAGGAATAAAGCTGGAACACTTTCTCTTTGTAAAGTTTGGTACAAAGTAGCAGAGGCATGTAATTTAACCACACAAAAAAATCTCAAAATGCATATTTATCAGCTTCACTTCCTGGATCAGTCGACACAGAGAGATGGAGCACAGCTGAAAGAGGGTTATGTGACGAATCTGACCTAAAAAAAAAAAAAAGGAAAGTGTACAGACTGTGACAGGCAGTAATTAACACGGCTCTGTCTCTTAATAACACTGAGACGTCCTCTCAGGGGAGAAACACAGGCAGGGACTGTCAGCCCCGGGGACATGTGACAGTTTTTAATCCTGCTGACAATAGATCTGCTGGCAGAGCACACTGGAGACTGAGACGTGTTTGGTTGAAGCATCGGAGGAGCGTGGTTTGGTGTCAAAGTTTTAATTAGTTAGCCTCTCCGTCTGGGATC
Source organism: Thalassoma bifasciatum (assembly GCA_008086565.1). NCBI lineage: Eukaryota > Metazoa > Chordata > Actinopteri > Labriformes > Labridae > Thalassoma > Thalassoma bifasciatum. The sequence continues at coordinate 83,299 of RPOG01001703.1, forward strand.
CTCCTGACGGTACACCACACCTTTTCTCACCATGACATTGTACGTACAGGAGGGTTATCTCAGTACATCTGCATTCATGACACATTTACAACAAGCAAAGACACTCACTCCTTATGTTTGTGTTAGCTGACTCATGCATTTCCTGCTTTTTTGGCAAACCAAGTCTTCATCACTGGACTTATATGATGAAATTTCTGTAAAGAGGTGATTGTTCTTTCAATCACGTCATAGCTTAAGTTTTAAAGCTGCACTTCCCCTGATGGCCACTAGAGGCAGGTGATTCAACCCCTTTACAACCTGGCATCATTTGTGTGCATTTTGGAACCAAGATTGAGTTTCCAGGGTTCCTACTAGTCCCCTAAAAAGTCTTAAATAAAATCATGGGACTTTTAAAGAAGATGTAGAGTGGATACTGTTTAACAAGCTGCTGATATAAATTATCTGCATCCTAGCTAGCCGGTTTGTGACTATGGGTCACTCACATGTACTCAGCTGTTAACTAGAAAGCACTGAGGATCAATTTATGTTCAATAAAAAGACAAAAAGTCAACTTTCAAGGGTCTCATTGAGTGACACACATGCTATGATTTGGTTGTAATACAGCAGGATTCCTGAACCATCAACTATATTTATGTTTTTTGGTCTTCCATTCCATTCAAAGTGGCATTTAAAAGGTCTTAAATTTGACTTCCTGAAACCTTTAGGTACCCTGGTTTCGCTCCAGTAATTGTTCATTAAACTCCTGAATTTAAACTTGTGAACAGTATAAAAATGTCTGCATGTTCTGTGGTTAGTCATCAAAAATGATTCTCCACTATTGATGCAACTTCTATTGAATTTTGACAGGATCACAACCCTCACAGAGCAACCGGTGTTTTGGAGTAAAGTGTTACCGTGCTAACTGGAGACTTTCAGCTGAACATGTCAGCGATCGTGAGATGAAAGTCTCCAGTTAACAAGGTCACACTTTCCACTGAAACACCAGAGCAGTTTGTTGCTGTGAGTTATTCAATGTTTGTGTATTAACCTCAGTGAAGCATGTTTGACTGAATGAATCATTAACTGATGAAACTCCTGAATCTAAATTTTACTTTGTGTAGTTCATGAAAAAGTTGGTTTGGAGCCAAGATTAATTATCATAGATAATTATCACTCCTATGATTAAGTCAATATAACTTCGAAGTATTTGGTACAGGTTTGTTTTGATGTAGTTTTCTGGCTCCTTCAACTCTGTAAAGCCCGACCTATCAAAAAAATTGTTATTTTTTGGAAGTGCGGTTTATTAACCCTTTAAAAAAAAACATTGCTTTATCATTTCATTCATGATATATTTATTGTATCACATTTGACACACTGGGCAATTTTGCATACTATTTTATTAAAGTTTTTCAGTAAATATGAATCTATTTCATGCAGAAAACTTTTCCATTTTTCAAAAAAGGAACTATTTCGATGTTATTCTCGCAGCAACTTTTTGAAAATCAAGCAAGAGCAGATGATTTCATGAGAGCAGACATTTTGAAAAGGGCCAAATGAAACTTGAGCCAACTGTAGTGATATATTTTACCACCTTAAGAAGGATTTTCATGTTTTTGAGAATATTCTTAAACAGGTTTTTAAAGAAACTATCATTTTGATGACATAGGTCTTTGAACTAGGTCCCAATCTCCTACCAGTTTTTGACCTTGCTGGTGCATTGTGTTACATTTCTGCAAGGTTTGATGTGAATGACAGTAATCAAACACAAGGAAACGAACAAAGAAAAACCCAACCCAACAAATAAAGAACACAAAATGGCCTCTGGGTTCAAAAAGGTGGAGTGGAGGTTTTAAATCTCCACATCCACTCACTGGTTCTACCAAAAAAGTAGACTAGATAAAAATAGGTCTCAAAACAAAACTCCAAGTTCACCTGGTGTGGACTTGGAGTTTTGTTTTGAGACAAACTTCTTAAACGAAACTCTACACACCCTTTCTTTTCCCCCACACACACTCACACAACTCTCAATAAAACACTCACACAAACACTAAACTACCAACTGAAGGTGTTGGCTGTTAGTGTGTCACACGCTGAATGAGGGGAAGAAACCCCTTTTAAAAGTTTGCCTGGCTGATGAACACAGGTGTGAGGAGGACAGGTGATCTCAATGATGGGCTCGTTAGGAAACATGCAGACTAACAGGCCCCATCTGGAACAATTACTAGTACAATGCCTTATTTTTTTAACTCTAGTTAAGAGACTCCTCTGGTTGAAACTTGCGTCTGTGCCTGGGTCCTTCAATAGTGAATATTTAACGGTAAAATCTGCTGTGTGATCGTAGTTTAATGTAAAAGCAGACGGCAGAAGGAAGCATGTGTAAAGTGGAAGCATGTGTGAGCTGCAGCTGTAAATGAACCTTTCTGACAGACTCAGCGGTTCATGTGTGAGGTTAAAGATCCATTGATGTCAACTAAAGGTCTCATAGAAGGTAATTACGAGAAAGAACCATGTGACAGAGGTTAAACTAACAGTCGGTTACAGGGTAAAGGTCAGTGACGAGCATCTGCGCCCTCATTAAAAACTCATCTGGCTGTTTTAAAGGGACAGTCGCACATTTCTGTACTAACAATAAGATAACCTGTATAGCCAGGTAGAAGATCCAAGAAATGATGTTTATTTATGCAGAAAACAGTTTCACTGTTCTTTGAAGAATACTAATGAGAATAATGTAAGATAATTTAAAGGTCTGAAAACATTTAAAGTGCGCAGCTTTAAATGTCAACAATCTCCAATTTTCATTTTTCTTTCACTCATGGTTAGAGGTTGGGTGAAGCCATGTTTTAACAACTGTGTTTACTTTTTTTAAATCATAATGACAACAGAAACTTCTGAAATGACCCTGATCATGAGTTTACGTACACTACAATGAAAGGTCCACCATTCCTACTGTGAAACACGGAGGTGGATAACTGAGGTTTTGGGGATGTGTGAGCTACAAATGCGCAAGAAACTTGGTCAAAACTGATGGTGAGATGAATGCAGCATGTTATCAGAAAATTTTAAAGAGAAATTTACACTCATCAGCCCAGAAGCTGCACATGAGACGTACTTGGACGTTCACACATGAGGCCAAGTGGACCTGCCATTGGCTACAGCAGAATAAAGTGAAGGTTCTGGAGTGGCCATCTCAGTCTCCTGATCTCAATATCATTGAGCCACTCTGGGGAGATCTCAAACCTGCAGTTCATGCAAGACAAACCAAGAATTTACAGGAACTGGAGGCTTTTTGCCGAGAAGAATGGTCAGTTTTACCATCTGAGAAAATAAAGACCCTCATCCACTACGACCACAAAAGACTTCAAGCTGTCATTGATGTTAAAGGGGCCAATGCATGGTTATTTTGGGAATTATGATTTAAAAGGAGTAGACACAATTCTTGACAATAAATGGCTTCAACCAACCACTAACCATGAATGACAGAAAAGTTTTTGTTGTATTATTCATTGAGATGATGTTTGGTTGCCTTACAGATGGTTCTTCATTGCGTCTCTTCTGTGGGTGTCGTCTTCTTTACCTCTTTTATATAAGCATTGATTAAAACCCAACATGCTGTGACCCTTCACAGCAGGCAGGTGTTCACACTGACTCTCCCACACTATTATTCTACCCAGAGCTCGCAGCACCATGGAGGTACAAACCGTACAGCGGGATAATAGCTGCTCTTCATGAGTCAACAGGACTCTGCTACCTGTGCTGATGTGCATTTTAATTTCCTCTCTTCCTTCAGCCTGATGTTCGGCTGTCCAGCTGTCTCTCCTCGCAGGGCTCTTTGGTGAAGAAGAGCGCGTTTCTGCAGGCGCCGATAACAAGCTGCAGGCTCGCTGACAGGCGGCCATGTGCCTGTAGGGAGGTCTGTCAGTCAAGATTACGCTCTTATTTCCTCCGCTTCTCAAATCCTGCCTCACTTCCAGAAACAGAGATCCCAGGACAGAAAACTTGAGCTGTCAGAGCGACGTTACTGTGGTGAACGACCGAAAACTCACGCTGATCTTTTCAGACGGGGCTCAGGTCACTTTAAAAACACTCAAACATACGTGTTCACGTGTGAATCAGCAGAGCTCAGGTACACGTCTGTTTTTCTTCAGCACTGCAGGAATCTCACCCCCCGTTGGTTTTAAATGTGTGTGACATTTAACATTTCCATTATAACAAACAAAATCACAGTTTGTGGGATTAATGTGGAAATGTCAGACATGGATCAATTAAGCTGAAAGGCGTCCTCAGGGTGCTCATTGTAATACAAATCAATCTCACTGAAAGGCCTCACAGATATTGTATCGTTACAGCTTTAAAGTCAGAAGTTTCTAAGTTTGGAAAAAGAACAAATCGGGACATTGAGGATACAAACTTTAATTCTCTTTCTCAACCTCTAGAATAATTCAATTACATGATTTTTCTTTGCTTGTTAATTTCCCCAATGAGAAAAACAGACAACTGTGGTTACTCTTAGTGCAAAACTGGCATTGACTATGTAAAAGATCATGTATAATGATTTGCATAACCAGCAGTTTATTATACACCAGTTCATCAATTTTCTACTTTTTACTTTCATCTTGTCTTAAGTTTGATTTTGTGGTCACATTTTTCTTCCTGTCGGTTTATTCACTTCCTGCCTTATTGATTGTGATCCCCGTCGCTGATATTTTCATCTGTGTCCAATGACCTCATTTATAAATGTCAGCGTTTCTCTTCGTCCTGTGCCAGATTGTTGTGTCTTCTTTGGTTGAGTTTGGATTTCCAGTCACAAACTGTGATTCCTTGTTTAATTTCTATAACAAATTTTTATCTATATTATATGGAAATCCATTTCTGCTAGTCAAAATCAACAAATGGTTGACTAAGTTTTATTTTTTGTTGTTGTTGTTGCTCATATTCAGTCATAATTTTGGGATTAAAAAGTCAAAATAATTTGATAAAAGTGAAAATTTTGAGAAATAGTAGTGAAGAAATAAAAGTTTTGTGAAATATTGCTTGAAATTTTGAAATAAAAAGTTGGAATTATGACACAATAGTCATTATATTGGGATGAAAAGTTCAAATTAAGATAGAGTCAAAATGTTGTGATAAAAATTCAAAATCTTGACATATTAAGTTGAAATTATGAGGTAAAAGTCAAACTTTTTAGAGAAAAAAAGTTAAAAGCAAAAAGTGAAATATCATAATTTTGAGATAAAAAGTCAAAAATGTAAGATTAAGATCGAATTTGTAAAGTCATAATTTTAAAATGAAATGTTGGAATTATGAGAAAATAAATTGAATTACAGATGAAAAGTCAGAATTTTATCGCAAAAGTCCAAATTGTCAAATAAAAAGTTATAATTTTGAGATTGAAACTTGAAAGTATGAAATTAAATTAATAGTCTTTAGGCAAATAGTTGAAATTTTGAGTAAATAGGTTAAAAATTTGAGATAAAAGTTGAAACTAGGAGACAAAAAGTCAGAATTTTGAGATGAAAAGTTGAAATTAATGAATAAAAAGTCAAAATTTTGAGGTTGTAATTCAAAAAGATGAGACTTCAGTCTTAATCTTGAGATAAAAAGTTAAAATTAGGCCTGGATTTCAGGACGGGATGATGCTCTTCACATCTGTGCTGTAAACTGTCATTTGGAGCAGGTTATTTTGAGGTTTTGACCATTAAATTCAAGTATTTGGATAATGTCTTTTGTGTTAATCTTGCTGTTTGTGTTGCAAAGTTCAGCAAAATTGGCTGGAACGGAAAGAGACATCTAACATCTTTTCACACAGGCAGTAAAACAGTCTGACAGCTTTGACAAACCTCCTCGGGAAACCAAACATCTGCTGCAGTGATGGGTCATTCCCTCTTAGACTTTTAGATTTTAGTCATTTTGTTGTATTTTCTTTCCTCCCAGCTCTAAGTTTCCCTGGTGACTGACAGGTGCTGTAAGTGAAAACCTCCCTGAAACATTTGTGGCTTCACTTTTCTGACTAGAATCTCAAAGTTGTAGCTTTAACAACATGAAATCTGCGCCTGCTGCTCTCCATGACTCCTCATTAATTAGCGCAGGATAATTTGATCCTCTGCGGGCTGGAAAGTGGATTGGATGACGTTGGGAATGTTTGACGTGAGGGTTCAGGATTAAAACAGCTTCACGCTGTGTGCGCACCCAAGTGTGTATCATCATATTTGTGCATTCTGGTGTACGTGTGGGAACGAACACGAGCCCACACGTGTATTCGAACAAACCTGTGAGTGTATTTGTGCGCTCAGCTCGTCTCCAGGTTTGTGTTTCTCCTGCTACGTCAGTCGTATCGGCCACGGTCTATATTTAGAGAGGAGGTCGCAGCCAAACAGCATGGGAGACGCTTCAGAGAGACGTGAGCCTGGAAGGAGGTCAACATGGTGACGGAGATGTGCTGTGAGCAGGATAACAAGAACCAAACTCTGGGTAACGGAAGGAGAAGGAGTCCAAGTGTCACATATCCCTCCTTAAAGTTCACCAACAAGAACATGAAACACATGATTGATGCAAAGTTCTGCAAAGTAATGATAGAACCACCTTCCTGTGATCAGTGCTGCTTTCAAATTCTGTGGGAAATCTCAGAATTATGACCACATGGTTCTATGAAGCAGAGGGTAAAAGGGCAGAGCTGGTGGTCTGGCAGGCTAAGTATGTCCTGGATCATATAACAGCATGTAACATGCGACTGCAACATCCTGAGTTCAAATTTAGCCAGGACCTTTGTTGTATGTCATAACCTCCTCTTATTCACTGCCTGCAGCGCTTCACAGTTTACGCTCTTTAAAATGTAAAAATCTCACCATCATACAGGGAAATTTGATAGGAAGTCATAAATGTGAACATTAGTCAGAGTTGTCGGTGCGTTTCTGAGTATCCAGTCATGTGCTGGGTGCAAAAGTGTCAAACATTTGTAATATCTGACTTGCAAGTATGTCCGTCCTCTAAAACTCTCTGTAAGGAATATTTGTTTGGTGTAATTGCAGTGACACCTGTGGCCAGAACTAGTAGTTCCATTTCCTGGTAACTGTGGTAAGTGCGTGTCTCTTACCAGAATGTGCAACTATTTTGGAGACAATAGGCAAAATTTGTAAACTCAGTTTGTAGTTTAGTGTTACTCACAGCCCGGTGCTCTGAGACATGTCAGTACTGTATAACATAAGTCAATCCTGGTTATGTCCTACCAGTGCTCATCTACCAACTCCATCCTCAACAAGCAGAGCAAACATAACCTTGTGTTGCAAACGCCTCAAAAAGGGAAGTAACTATTTGCCGGCCCAGGAGTTGCTGAATGATGTCATCACCTAATTTGCACAATCAGCCATTTGCATGTAATTGTTATGGACCCTGTAGGAGAGAAAAATTGATTTAAAACAAAAAATTAAGACTGATTTAGAACTACAAATGAACTTTCTTCTGCCTATAAATCATAGACTGGTCTGCTGGAACAACTGTTTGTGAGGAAAAGTTGAAAGTTGAAGTCCTTTAACTTCTGTTGTGGCTGTATTTCCACGTTGTTATGTTGTTGCTTCTGAATTTGTTATGTGGCTTTTGCAAGTCGTCCGATACCTACTGGTCACTGTATAGATGAGCACTGGTAGGACAAAACCAGGATTTACTGGTTCACATAACTCTGGTATCCATTAGTATGGTATTTGCTTTCTTTCCCCTCTTCCACCCTCTTGTACTCTTTTTCTTTATCTAATGAAACGAGGCGCCGCACACACTGACTGTCCCACAGTCCGACCACTCTTGTCCACCCACAGTTTTATGTCACTGAAATTGTTGTTTCTTGGGCGGGATGAAACTGAGATGTAATTTCGCTGCTGTGCGATGTAATTAAGTATATTATGATCTCGTAACCTTGTACACGTTACAGATACGTCTCAGAGCTGTGTAGTCGGCTAGTTTGATCACACTTAATGTAGCTTGCTACTAAACCACGCTGCAAACATACAAAGGTCACGTATGGTTAAATTTTAAACAACAGCGCAATGCATCTGTTGATAAATATGTTACCTTGTTGTGTTGTATCCAGTAAAAAGTTGTCTTGAACAAAGATAAGAAGTGTGAAAAAGAAGAGCTAATCTCCATATATGTTTCAAAGCCTTTTGTATCAAATTGTATCTTAACAATCTCTACGACAAGTCCATGTAATCCACTTCAGACTGTGGTCCACACAATCCCTCTGATATTAAATCAACCCTTCTTTTTGTCTGGGCTTGGGACTGGCAAAACTGACTGAAAGAGGCATATATATATACACAATTCCTTTGAACGTAATTGCCTGCTCTTCCAGCAACTGAAAGGATTGCTGCACGCTTGAGGAGGACTTGTCCACCTGTGAGTGTTTTGGAATGAGAAAGTGGCCCACAGCAGCACCTGCTACTCCTTGAAAAGAGTCAAATCGATTTGTGTTTTCACATTAGAGTCTTCAAACTCCAGAAAAAGTCACTTTAAAGGTCTAAAAATTCACTAAATGTAGCCACAAAGCTACAGACCACTGCAGTATTTTAGCCCGTGCTCTATCACTCTCCTGTTTAGCTTTCCTCTGCTCTGAGAGTCAAGCTCTAGTGTCCATCATTACTACAAAATAAATCCTGTGGCACAGAAAAATGACAAATCTTGATCCTTAGTGCTAAACTTGGCCGTCTGCTGTGGTTTCATCGTTCAGAAATAACCCATTTTTGCTCTGACAATCTCATTTTGTATCGTTGATTATAGAGATTGGAAAGTCAGACAATTTCAATAATTCCTTTAATCACATTTATGCTTAATTAGGATTAAATTTCTGAATAATTTCAGCACTTGTAAGACTTTCAATGGTTTACATTTAAAGCTGATGAATCCCCTGCTGCAGCTCGATGGGGACGGGTTAAATGCGGCTGGTTAACACAGTCATTTTTACAAAGAGGTGTAAAGTGGTCTGGTTCAGAGAAAGCAGCTGTAGAAGAGGCAGCGACTGAAAGCGGAGAACGTGTCGAGGGTGCATAAAAAAAGAGAGAGAAATGGGACCTGAGAGAGGAAGAGAGACGTTAAATATTCATGTCATGTTTAATAATAAAATGAAGTCATTCATACTCAATTGATTCAGTTCCAAAAAAAAAAAAAAAAAGTCGCAGAGACGGGTTGACTCTCTGAACGGGCACAGGAAGCAGTTTGTTTCAACATAAATCATCCAGGAGAAGACAGAAGGTACAAACACGACGGCATCAAACACTCGGATATAACAGTGTGTACTTTCTGCTCTGCTCTAAATCTAACTTTTTATTCCTGCTTGTCGAGCTGATCATTAGTCTTAGCTCTCTACGTCTAACACACACACATATACTAGTCTTTAATGTTGGTTTCTACTGTACAGAGCATGAATCTGAAAACGATAAAAAGTCAAGTTGTGTTCTTCATGGTTCTCCTCTCACACTGTGTGAAATCAATGAAAAATAATCTACTATATTATTATTATCGCCCTGTCACATAAATATGATTTCTACGCCCATGAGAAACAAAACAACACTGAACAAAAACATAACGTAAAAAGAAAACCTTTTTTAATAAAGCACTTTTTAGGTGTCTGGCAGTGATCTTGTTACCTGAGAGGACAGTGAATCATCAGTCTAAGAAGACCACAGTGTTCAGGTTTAACTCTAAAGTCTGATTTGATTTAAAACTCACATTGAAGATAAAAAAAAACACAAATCTAAAAGTCTGAACCTGTAGATTCAGAAAACACCAGAGCTACATTTAGCTTATTCAGCCCCCTTCATGAACATGTATCAGTATTCAAAATGATTAATCAAATATCTAAACTAACCTTACAGAGAAGAAGAAAGAGTCTGTGTCCTTTAATGAGGGTCCATGTACCGTCCATTCGTTCTATTTTCAATTCTGTAACACTGATCCAAAAACAAATTTAGGGCCATTTTTTCTGAAAACATAACAATACAATGGAAAACTATCTGGTGAGCTTATATTTTTTTTAAAAAACGCTTTTCAGTCTGTGGCCTGGACACACTGCATGGCCAATAAAAAATTAACCAACTGGACTTCATAAAGTACATAGGTACAAGCTTATTCTTAGAGTGCCTACTGTACGAGCCTGTGGGAACCTGTGTTGCTCAGGTTCAGCAACATTATGAGCCCAAAGAATGAGGTCAGCTGACTTCCTGAATATACTAAATGACCAAGTTTTTCTTCCCGAATGGCATGAGCATATTCCAAGTTGACAATGTCAGGATTTGTGGGGCTCAAACAGTGAACGAGTGGTTCAGGGAGCATGAGACATCTTTTTCACACATGGATTGGCCACATCTTAACCCCATTGAAAATCTTTGGGATGTTCTGGTGAAGACTTTGTGCGGTGGTCAGACTCATCAATACAAGATCTTTGTGAAAATGAATGTAACACTGGATGGAAATAAATTTTATAACATTGCAGAAGCTTATCGAAACAATGCCACCGCGAATGTGTGCTGTACTCAAAGCTAAAGACGGTTTTTAGGCCGGGCAGTGTTTAAATAAACACATGAACAAATAACTAAATAGCTGCGTCTTGCGATAAATTTCACGCAATCATTTCTCTAATTAAATTTCCATAGAGCTCGACTGATGCCTGAAGTCACCAGATGCGTCTGCGATCCGGCTCTGCTCCATAACAGCACCAGATCAGATAAGTTTCCATTCAAGTCAATGTGTCAACTCACACTGGAACTGTTCTGTTGCCGTCCAAATGCTGCCGGACCAGGAGTCAACAGGTTTGAGGTTTTACAGCCAAACATAAATGAAGGGAGACTTTTAATGGAGTGGGAAGCACAGAAAATTGTAACCGGACCCTGAGGTTTGATTTTGCTCGAAACTTGAACTCTGACGTGCAAGGACACAGACCCTAACATCTAAAATGTTTTCCTGCTTTGTGTTTTTGTGAAGTGTTGATATAAGAATGGTGATTAAATGAGTCTTTGTAGAAAAAACTAGCATGATGCTAGCAGCTCCTAGGTTTCTTCTGTCAACAGTAAATTGCCTCCTTACCCTGCAGAACGTTTAGTAAGACAACACAGGAGAGTTTCCCAAACACATCAGAGCCTTTAAGAAGGATTTAAGTGATTTCACAACAGATTTCTTGGTGATTTTTAGCTCGATTGAAGCATGGACGTCTAAAAGAGCTTGTTTTTGCAAATGATAGGCTGACATGATTATATAAACTTTTCTTTAAGATGATGTTTTTGTGCTTTTAGACTTTTTTTGAGAAGATGGGACTTCTAAAAAAGAAGGTAACAGAAGAGAGAGAGTGGGGAATATCATGCAAAAAGAGCCAGAGACTTTTATGTGCATGGTGAAGATGAGGTTGTTTGGGGTCATACGGTTATTCTTTTTACTTCTACTGAACAGAAAAGGATCCTGAGAGACTCATGAGGAAACAATGATACAAAAACATCCATCTGAATAGAAAAATACAGGGCTTATTTTTGACTTTTCTATAAACCTGCCCAGTAAACTTTTAATTCAAAGGACAAAATAGCCGCTTAAATGCTCCGACATGTTTGGAAAACCTCCTCGCCCTTCTGCACCACCTCCTCACACACAGAAAGGGCAGAAAAAAGCGCAACGCCACCTTCGGACCACTAGCTGCTGCCATCTTTCTGAGGGAGACACTTCTGCCAGGGGCTGTAGGGCAGAGCCAGCAGCAGGAAGAGGATCCCCCCCACGATGAGGACGGCCCCCGCACAGCCGATACAGGTCACTGACCAGGAGAGCTCGTGGTGGAGGGGGACCGTGTGGTCGCTGGCGAGGAAGGCCAGGACGGACTGATGGAAAACCATCAAGGAGAGCAGCACCATCACACCTGAGGGAGAAACATGGATGTCAGTAACCTGCAGGTTCTTTAAAATCTCATTCAGGGTTTTTTTTTTGTTTGTTTTTTCATCCACTGACCTGAGAGGATGAAGCAGACCGAGGCCGGTTTAAGGAAGAAGAGGATCTCTTTACTGAGGCTCATGGTGATGCAGATGGCGCCCATCACCATGAGGAAGAGGCTGAACATGGTCAACATGGCGGCTGCTACATTCAGGTCTGAAAGAGACAGAGGAAATAAAGCTGCTGTTTAGAGGAGGAGATGTAACAGCACTGGTTTCTGGACTGGCTTATGGAAGTAAATCACTGGTGTTTTTGCTCAGTTTTGGTAGAGATGTGTTGTTCACGGACGATTCATTCAAAATGAATGAATCATCTGAGTGAATGATTAAACAAACTGTAAAAAGTTGTTCATTTTTTTGAGAGCCCTGTGTTACTAGTCTGCCCCTACGTCACCCTCACATGTCTCCAAAATCAAAACACATGTAACATGTAGATGGCCTGATGAGTTAGTGTGAGGGACTATGGTTGATATGTTGAGAAACGTAGCTCAGTATGACCTGGAGCGACACATAAGGGAAGAGTGAAAAAGTAGGAAGCAGATGTTGGGCAGGTTGTCCTGAGATGATACTTGAGGAGGTAAAGGGAGGTGAGGCCATCAGTTACGGAAAATGATTGAGAGGAGTCGGCAGGTTAGGTTACCAGAATAAGCAGGGTACAGGTTTGGCTGAATATCCAAGTTTCATTGTTATGGATGTTTTGACAGGATGCAAGGCAGGAGTTGGGTAACAGGTAGTTAGCACGGGGTCCATCTTTAATAAGAATGAATTGGTAGAAAACAGAAAGCGATGACGTCATTGACACACTATAAAGACTGGAGGAAAAGTTAGAGTGTAGGTCCGTCTATCCTGAGGTGTGTTGTGCTGAACCTTTAATAAAACCTGCAAGAGGCTGCAAGTTGATTCTGTCACTGAGTTGTTCATATCTCTGTGTTTTGCATCTTGGAAATCCTCAAAATTTGCTGCTGAAATCCTCTGTTACAGGTTTTACCAAGGACCCCACAACTTCCTTATGTGGGGCCACGTCAGAAGATCCAAACACAGAAGGTAAATGAGCCAACATCAGCTAAATGCCAAGTGTATTCATGGTTTATGTCTTTTTATGGTGTGGTCCTTCTGAAAAATCATCTGTGGTCTTGGTTTATACAGTACAGGCCAAAAGTTTGGACACCTTCTTATTCAATGCGTTTTCATTTGCGACTCCACTTGGGGACACATTTAAAGTTTTTGCAATTTTTCGCACTGACTGACTTTCATTTCTTAAAGTAATGATGGCCACTTGTTTTGCTTTAGTTACCTGATTGGTTCTCGCTGTAAAATGAATTTTAACAGTTGTCCAATAGGTCTGTCGGCTGTGTATTAACCTGACTTCTGATGGTCCCAACCCCATTGATAAAGGCAGACATCCCACTAATTAACCCTGATAAGGCACAGCTGTGAAGAGAAAACCATTTCAGGTGACGACCTCTTGAAGAATACCAAAAGTATACAAAGCAGAAATCAGAGTAAAGGGTGGTTATTTTGAAGAAACTAGTGCAGGGGTTCCCAAACTTTTCCGCCTGTGACCCCCAAAATGGCAGCGTTAGGGACTGGCGACCTCATGCTGTGATACAACACGGATGGGACAATCCAAAAACAAACAAAACCCTCCTGAGGATACTTAATTTAACTGATCAATAGAAAATTTACAAACTAATGTGCATTTTGCTGAGTACATGGCATCAAACTTGAACAAAGAAATGTGAAAAACAGATAAAACATTTACTGTTTGCATAATTTTATATTATCTTTAACCCCAATTTTTGGCCTTTATTCTCATAATAATGGATAAAATGTGCATGAATTGTTCATAGTTTTTGATTTTGGGACACATTCCATGACCCCCTATCAATGTCTCGCGACCCCCCAAAGGGTCCCTACCCCCACTTTGGGAACCACTGAACTAGAGTATAAAACATTTTGTTAAGTAAATAACTCCACATGTGTTCATTCATAGTTTTGATGCCTTCGCTGAGAATCAACAATGTAAATAGTCATGAAAATAAAGAAAAGGCATTGAATGAGAAAGGGTGTCCAAACTTTTGGCCTGTAATATTTGAATGGGAAAAATTGAGGACAAAAATGGACCCATTAAAAATAACCACAACTCAAATCTGTCGATGAATAAAAGAACAGGCCTGGATATCAGCATCTAGGTTTTTCAGCTCTGTTTTACACTCATGACTGTTTTGTTAAATCACTGCACTACTGCCTAAAGCGTGAGGCTGATTTGACACCAGCAACAAGGAGGCTCTAAAATACATCTGTCTCTCCTCATTCAGCGTACGGCTCTCTGTGATCTTAATACTTTATGAAGCTGCCAGGGAAATGAGAGGTTAGATTGCTGCTTAGAGACACTTGAACGCAGCGTGGGCGGAATAGATTTCAAAACACTCACAAAGCAGACAATGGCCAACCTGAGACAACGCTGCGAGCAGGTGAGAGGGGGATGAAGAGAGGGATGGAGACAGACTGGTGGAGATGGAGGAAGAAGAAGAAGGGAGTGGGCGAACGGAAGGGCCGAGAGAGCCCAAAGAGGTGTGTGACTCACTCTTTTTCGTCGTCTTCTGGAACAGCACGGTGTTTTCCCCCGTGGTGAAGAACTTGAAGTAGGTGCAGTTTGATTCTGCAGGAGGAGGAACAAGCAGAGAGAGGGACTGTAAACAGGAGGAACACACACACACACACACAGGTAATCTGCTGCAGCTGAGGACAATCTTAATGAATCTCTTATTGAAATTCAAGCAGCAGCATCTCTCTCTGTCCTTTCTGCTTCAGCTCTAATAATTCTCCATCAGACATAATCAGCCGTGAACGTCAATGACGAGCTCAAGGTGACAATCCGATGCTTCCTCCGCAATTAATCGTCTGCTGTCCTGATAATGTGTTACTGTAATTAGAGTTTGGCCATAAAACAGAATGTGGCACCTCTATCTAACACACACACACACACATGCATCACGTACACACATCACTCTTAATTAGCGTGATTAAAGGCAAATCCTCGGTGTACCGGGTTGTTTTCTCCTCCACAACACCAAACAGGGTTAAATCACTGATTCTGGTGAGAACACAAACAGAGGTCTGTGTGACCGGTCAGCTGGACAGAAATCAGACTTTTAACTCCCGGGAACAAAACAACATGCACAGCTCGGTGCCTTAAGAACAAAGTGTGTGTCGTGTTGATACTGAAATGCATCTGTGAGCAGCCAAACCGATCAAATTTACCTTCAACATGTGCAGCAAGGTCCTGTGAGTGTTTTCACGTGGGTGTTTTATGTTGAGAATTAAATATTGATTGAGCAACATTCAACTGAAGGTCGTGCAGAAAGAGCAAAAAAAAAATGCAGTTCCTCAAATGGCCACTTGAGGCCTGCTCCTAAAGTGAGTCAATGCCCATTAGTGCAAATGTTGCAGCAGAATAAACAATCTTTTTGAAGACAAACTTTTTATGAATTTAATGTAACAAAAAAAGAAAAGTCAAAGGCCCTGTGAGGACTTTTTAAGCGATATTTGAATACTTAAACTTAAAATAAGATCACCAGCACCAAAATATGTTATTTCCGAGTATGTTTCTCTGTATCTGTGGTTGGGTCAAAAGATGAATCCATTTACAGCAAGTCAACTTTAAGCTCCTCTGATAAGAAACAAATCTTTTTTTCTAATTTTTAAATTGATTGTTGATAATTTTATTATTTTAAAATCAAACTTTTTTTCTTTTCTGCTCTGGAATAGGAGCATACTGAATGCTCCTTGCATCCAAAGCTTCTTGACGTCTATACAGGAGGTTGACAGAGGCAACAAAAAGTGTTTCTCACGCTTGCTTTAGGCTTTTAACGGAGGTCTGAGGCAGATCCAACCTTTGCTTCTTTGCCCACTGAACTGACAACAGAACATTCTGGAGGTTTGCACATTCGTATTCTGGTCCCATCATGCAGTGCTCTCGCTCCTGCAATGTAAATCTTGTAGGAATGCAAGTAAATCTATGCTTCAGTTTTTGATTTGCAGCAATCATCTGTGGCTTTAGCCAATGTAACTGTGTGTAGTTATTGATAGCAGTGCATCGTCATACTAAAATTACTACACACATACTCACTATGCTACTGACAATAAAGTTTTTAGGATGAAACACAAAAGTATTATTGCATTTTGGCCTCTTGTTTATTTATGAATGTTGCTTCAGCCGACCTAAACTGAAACACCACGGCCACCGTTGCTGTTTAAACAGTAGGCTGGAGTTCTCAGTGGAAACGCCATGGGCAAATCAGATGACAACAGCAGACAACCGTGTTGTGCTTGTGATTCTGAATCTGCTGACTGCTTTTAACAAAATGTGCACCTGTTTCACCATTTTGGCAATCAGCAAAGAAGCAATCAATGTACACACCAGATGATCAACTCACCTCTGCTTTAGCCTCTGAACTTTTTTGTGTAAACAGCCCCTGCAGTTATCACCAACAACAGGCCTTGCATGCATAATACAACATTTAGTCCCTCAGAGTTTTTGTGAAAATGCAGATTTTTCACTGCATTTTCTAGTGGTATATCCTGTAAAAAGAGCCCAAAACGTGGATTAAGCTGTTAGTGCTAATATTAGTGCAGTTATTCTGCAGTGATCCATTCAAACCTGAGAGTCGAGGAATAAAATGAAGAGTCAGGTTAGATTTGCTCTGCTTGGTGAGGTTGGAGTTGGTAGATGAGCACTGGTAGGGCACAACCAGGATTCACGAATGTTACACATTACAGACACGTCTCAGAGCACCGAGCTGTGAGTAGCTTCCGCCTTGGCAAGAGTCATGTCTTTACAACAGTGGGTGATAGTGCTCATGGGAAATGGAGTCTTTATTCAAGCACTTGCAGCTCAATCCGCTAAGAAAAGCAGAAAGCTAATGTCTGTGGTGCGGCTCTACAAGTCCAGAGTTCAAAGGTCTGACTCCACAGTCTGTCTCCTCTCACCCTGAGATCACCCCTCTGATGTTGATGAAAATCAAACAGATCTCCCTCCTGTCTGACAATGAACACACACACACATACACAGAGCTCCAGGTGGACTTTTCTCAGTCTCTCAGTCTGTCTCTATTTTGCTTTTTAGGTGAGTCATTCTTCAAAAAGGGAATTCATGCAGGTGAGTCATGCAACAGGGGAGCGAAACTGCAAATAGCTTTAATAATCTCTTGCCACACTCCATCAAAAACAGTCCACTTAGACGACCAGATGTAATTTTCAACCCACGGCTGCTGCTGCTTCTGCTGCACTATTTCCATTTGCTGCTTCCATTTCGGCTGTTTGAAGAAAGTTAAAAACTGTTCAGTGGTTTGACTGAGAATCTGCACAAACACAACTAAAAGAAGAGCTCTAGACTCTGATAATCTTTATTCTGCATTTCTTTATTCGCGCGCATGTTGATGTCCCTGTTTTATATGAATTACACATTTCATTGTCTTTTTCCACAGGAGGATAAATCATTCACTTCTCCTGATTAGGACATCAGACGCTTGAGACAATATTGCTTTCTTGGCTCTCCCTGCAGTGCTCGTAATCTTCATTCAGCCCTGAATGAATGTGAAATCGAATCCAAAAAAATGTGGATGCTGACATAAATTTAAGAAAACAAATAATGCACTTCAAATCTGGTATTGTTTCACTGGAGCAGGATGATTAAATCACACAAACGATGTATCTTAACTTGACCCAAAAGCAGCTTTTCCACTCCGACGATGTAACAATGACTCAGGCAGTTAGTCAGCCAGATCATTCATCCAGCCAGCTATCAAACACCGAGCCAAGCATCATTTGTCTGGCCAGGAAATCAGGTAGACCACTCATTCATGCCAACTCCCGGCTCCAAACCGAGCCGTCCAACAAGCTCCAGCGCTCCATCAGACGTCCGAGCAGCCAGAGAGGCCCGTCAATCATCAACCCTCCCTCGCACCCAGCCGTCAGCGGGCATCAAGGTTAGAGCGCCATCCAGACAAGCGCTCGCTCAAACATCCCCAGCTCACCTCCGGGAAGTTCAGCAGGTCCACAGCTCTCTCTCTCGGGGTCGATATCAGCCACCCACAAGGTCTTAGTGCAGCCTTTCCACAGGCCGTAGTGCGCTGTCAGACACGTCTGCGAGAGAATCGACATCAGAATCTTCAAGGTTTAAACACCAAACTGTGATTCTGCCCTCACAGAAAGAACTGTTTGTTTTTGTCTCCATGAAGAAAACATTCCTGCGCAGAGTAAAACTTTCTGATTGTGTCTTCTCCTCGGTGAAAACAGCATCTTATGAAGCAGGACTCTCTCTTGTTCTCATGTTTCACAGTTGTATCCTGTTTCTTATTGTGCTGTTCCAGCTTGGAGGTATTTTGTAATTAGTCATCAGCGCTGAACAAATAAATACTCTGAACCTGAACCTCTAAAAACCAAAACACGTTAATATCCCAATTTGCTTCACAGTTAAATTCATCCTCTCCTTTTCAAAGCTTTCCCTGCAGGTTTTTGTTTTTGTAGTTTGAAGTATGGAGTATTTACTGGAAGGGAACTTGAATCTAACTCCTGTTTCTTTACCTGATTGTTGTAGAAACTCTTCGGAGGTGAAAGCTCCACCCAAAACTCTGTCCCGACCCCGAGGATGGTCAGGACAACGCCGACGATGGCGACGAAGAACGCCAGCTTGATCTGGGGACAGAAAAAAAAAACAGCTTCAGTATCAATCATGAAATTCATAATACATGAAAACACTCAGTGACTTTTTTTAGGCATCTTTTTAGAAATGTCAAACCTGTCATATATGAAAAAAAAGTTTTCTCCCAATTGTCTTATCATTTTGGGCTGGTAGGTCTTGATACCTATGGAAGCCTGTTAATGCCAGTTAAAAAAATAAAAATGAAAAACTTGCTTTGCTGAGATTGTATTTTTTTTTGCCCTTATTAAGTTGAAATCTTGAGATAAAAGTTAAAATTTTGAGTAAAAAAGTTAAAATCTCAAGTAAATAGGGCCAAATTTTGACTTTATTAACTGGGGATTTCAACTTTTTGTCTCAAAATTTCTACTTTACTAACTCGAAGTTTTTGGATTTTAACTCAAAATTTCAACTTTTTATCTCAAAATTTTAACTTTTTGTCTCAAATTTTAACTTTTTGTCTCAAAATTTCTACTTTACCAACTCGAAGTTTTGGATGTTAACTCAAAATTTCAACTTTATATCTCAAAATTTTAACTTTTTGTCTCAAAATTTCTACATTACTAACTCTAAATTTTGGATTTTAACTCAAAATTTCAACTTTTTATCTCAAAATTTAAACTTTTTGTCTCAAAATTTCTACTTTACCAACTCGAAATCTCGGTTTTAACTCCAATTTTTGATTTTTCGGCTCAAAATTTCTACCTTGTTAACTCGAAATTTCAAATCTTTATCCTAAAATTTCAAATTTATTATCTCAAAATTTCCACTCAGGGATATTTTCTGCTTGAAAAGGACAGTGCATGGATCCAGACTCGTTAAGCATGAACCAAAAACAAAAGCAGACAAAAAAAAAAAAAAGATATTCCATCTTCACCAACTGCTTCACCCCAACTCCAGTTAGTTACAAATACACATATTATACATTCAAACGGCATATAGATAAATACACATTCATATACATACACACATATAAACATTCACACACATATACACAGATGTGCATATTCATGTATGTACATACACATGTATATAAAACCCATTAAAATATAAAAATGAATAGATAAAAAATAAGGACGTGACTCAAAAATTAAAAAAAAAACAAAACAGGAACATCTAGTTTTTTAATAGGCAACCAAATTGGACTCAAACTTAAATAGAGTTTTTTGATGAGTTAACTGACAGATTCAGAGATGTTCAGTGAGCTTCCTCTTTCTCTGACACTTTTCATAATCAAGTTTTCCTGTGCAGCCTCTGAGTTTAAGGTTCAGATATTAAAAATGGGACTTAATGTACTTTTTTTAATGCTGTGCTTTAAGTGCAACACGAGGACCTGAAAGTTAAGAAAAGCTCTGAGCAGATTTCCTGCAGCGTGGAGGACGTTACAGCACCGAGAGGAAAGAACAATCTCTGCCTCTTGTTTTTAATGTTTCGCAGCACTCTCCAAAGAGCACTTGAGATCTGTGGGTGGGATGTTATACTTCAACCTCTGTGTGGAGATGTTCAAAGCAGGAATAGTTTTTGAAAGCAAGGACCTTTTGTCTGGTCCTGACTCCTCTAAAGCGTTTTTTGAGAGACTTGTTTTTAGGCAAGAAGAAGCTGTAGAGTTCAGTGAGAGGGACGTGAAGGTCTCCAAATCAATTCAAGAGTGGCTGCAGGTGTGTGTGAGTCACCGAAGGGAAAAACAAGCTGGTGAAAAAAAACTGTTACATGATAGATTTCTTTTCTCTGAGCTGTTACCTTCCCCTCCTGTGCCTCGCTCATGGCGTGTCCCGTCGATGTCGTCCTGCGCCGCTTGTTCCCCCCGAAGGTGCTGCGTCCTGACATCAGACTGGCTAAAGCGACCGGACCCTGCTGCGGTCCCATGGGTACAGGCCCCCCCACGGTTCCTGTGGCCGCAGGACTCACCGTGCGGCCCTCCTCGTCCGTCACCAGAAAGGTCGACCACATTTTGTGACGACGTAGAAAACAACTAATACAGATTCAGCTCAATTCCCCCACGACGGGGAGAGAAATTAAGTGCGGGAAACTGTTGTGTGCCCAAAAAGAAAACAGGAAAAAACATAAAAAGGGTATGAAAAGTCAGACAGAAGAGGAAAAGGGAAGATAGAGGTAGATGAAAAAAGCTTCGAGACCAGAAAGATCCACTGGTATTGGCAACTTTACAAAAAACGTCTTTCAAAAGTTTAGCAGGAAGAAGCAAAAATCATCCTCTTCTTGTGAAAAAGCCCGAGAGAAAACGGCGGCTTTGATGACGGATGCAAAACTGCCAAAGAAGTCATAATGAAAAGGAGAAAATTACAGAAAATGAGTGGAGAAAAAAGTGCAGCCACTGAGAGTCTGAGGTAGAAGTCAGTGGAGGGTGAAATGATGAATATCCTAAGAAAGAAAGAGAAGAAGAGAAAATAAAAGTGATGATCATGATCTCATTAAACAGAGGTTTAACAGGAGAGGAAATAAATCGACTTTGAGTGTTTGATGGTGCAAAATAAAACCAGGAAAAAGTCCACAAACAGGTCAACAGAGTCAATTTATTGGTGTCGATGTTAACAGCTGTAGCACCATGAATATCATGCATGTAACCACCAGGGGGTAAGAAGATATTAGATAAACGGGTTGTTGCACGCGGGCTGTATAAAATGACTTTATCACGACCATGGAGTATAAATTGTCAGGTAATTGTTTTGAAGCGTTACTATGTAATTTTCCTTGTTGTCGCGTTTCTTTCACTCTCTGCTAGTGTTTCTCACACTCAGCAGCTCACTCCCCCAACAATCCATAAAACTCTCCTGCACATGCATGTTTTTGTTTTGGGAGATGGGAGAAAAGTCGCCGCTCGGCCGCCTGTTTGATTCTCACGTGATTGTACTTAAGGTTCAGTTTCATTCTGTATGAGCTTCAATTTGCGTTATTTACAGCTGAGTACCATAAATGTAGGTTGAGATGTTTTTAGAGAACAAGTAAAGTTTTGCATCATCACAAAAAACATACAGAAACCTCTAATAACAGACCAAAAATAAAACTCTGAGCTGCAAAGTAAACAGAAGGAGGAAGAGAATCCCTCAACTGTTGTGTTGCACGTTAAAGATTCCCACAGACAGTTGATGGAGCATTAATAGGTCCAGTTTTATTGCCCATTAACTTCCTGTTATGAACCTGTGTGTCCTTCAAAATAAGAGCATGCTGTAAAACTAACATTACATTACAAAACTTAGCTGATTTATGGAAGTAAAGTTAGATTAAGTCATCCCCAGTTTTAGTTTGTGTAATTTCCTAACTTTATTTGATCTTCATGGTTTTGATTTTAGAAATCTATAGAGACAGTCATGTGACACATTCAGCCGGATAAATAAATCTGAATGAAATATTCAATATAAATCTCTGGAATTAAAAATATGTAACTGAAATAAGTGTGGTTTGGAAAACAAAGTTTGTTAGACTTAAACTGATTTTGATTTTTCCCTTTTTGGCTTCAAATTTTATAAATCTGACTGAAAGGTCTGTTTGAATCATTATACTGGTGTCATTTCATTAACTGAAGGGTTGAGTTGAAGAAATCAAAATATCAAGATGTATATAGTGTATAGAGATATAGCCAAAAAATATCAAGGTGTTGATTTTAGGCCATTTCCTGCAGCCCTAAGTCATACATAGCCAACGTTAAGACCTTTTTGCATATTCAAGCGCACTAAAATGCAACTGGCCTTCATCAGATTGTGGGTAAACAGTAAATTTGTGCCCATTAATTGGAATTTGGTTGCTATCGACAGGTTGGAGAAACTGCCATGAGACCAGATGACATTGGGTTTAAAGCTTCGGTGTCTTAACGACTGATGTATACAGACCTAATCTTCATTAAAATAATTTTAGTCTGAGAACTCGTCACTTTCATCACTTTCTATGTGACAGGAGAGGAGCACTAAAGCGCAGAGAGCTTCCTCCAGTGACACATAAAATCCTCCTACCATTTCCATTCTAACGGCAGGCAATATAAAAGCACTTAGCATAGTGTAATCACAATCAATTATCTATTCTGAGCTGTTATGTGACAACAAACAGAGAGAAAAAACACTCAGCACTTTCCATCACAGCCTGTCGTCTATTCTCAGACTCATTGGTTCCTCAGCGCCACAAAAAAACACTCCTGTTCAAGCCGTGACCAATTATCTTTTCCGAGAAGCTCCGTGATGGAGAAGTCACACAGACGCTGGGCGCATGAATCCGGTTTTACAGCTTCCATGTCCGAAGGGTGAAGGAAGCAGCTGTCCCGCAGCGTTCCAGCAGGATTGTGGTGACAACAGACGAGACACGGAGCTCTGCCTCTTGTTAGTGAGAAAGAAACACATCCTCCGGGGAGAGCACACAAGTTCACTTTCACTACACTGACTGTGTCGTTAACAAGCTCACAAGCTGCAGAACCTGGGCTTTAAAACATCCGTTCACCTTGTTTTATCAAGGATGTCAGACATTTCTCACTTCCTTTCAGATAAAATCACTGGGGGAAAAACTGCACAACATGTAGTGATGTATCTTTTCTTAAATGTGACCAAAAATCTGTGACTTATAAACTTTGAGAGAGTTTTTCTCAAATTGAAACTTTTAACTATCTCATTTTGTTTCAATAAATCAGGTTTTAAATCCCTCTGGGTGGAAAAGTTGAATCACATTCTTTGAAAATTGGAGGCAGAGAAGTCAAATATCTGATCCAGGAGAGTGAGGAACAAAATATGATTTATTCTGCCTGATTTGAACATGACGCTGGGATTTTACTTTCTAAAAGCACAAGAGAAATCCACGAAACAGAAACACAGCAGCAACCATGGTAGATGAATAAATCTACCATGATGCAAAAATATTGGTTGAAAAAAATACAATAGGGGACACAAGATACATTAAAGCTATAAAATGGTGCAGGAAATAAATATCTGGGGCTAAGAATATTGTTTGCAGGTCAAAAAAAATCCCCAAAACAAAATCCAGTAACGAAAAATAGAAATTCTGGGTGAGGTCTTTTTGGGCCCATAATAGCTCAAAAACTTTGTAAAATGTCAAAATTTTGAGATAAAAAGTCAAAATTTTAAGATAAGAAAGAAGGATTTTTAAAATAAGTCCATTCATGAGTAAAAAAAATAGACAAATATTGAGATAAAAAGTAAAAATTATGAACAATGAACTCTGTCTATTTAATTAAAAGGTCAAAAGTTTTGAGTAAAAGTCAAACCTATGAGAAAAAGTGCAAGAAAATTAGATAAAAAGCTGAAGTTTTGAGATGAAAAGTCTAAATTCAAAGGTAAGTAGAAATAATGGAAAGACTGAATCACATTTTGTCAATTACTGTTATGTTTTTTGATACAAAAAAGTCAAATGATTAATATTATAAAGTCAATTTATGAGTAAAAAGTAAAAGTTTTGAGATTAAAAGTCAGAATTCAGAGACAAAGGTCAAATTATGGGATAAAAATTCAAAATTCCATGATAAAAGTACAAATTATGAGAAAACTAGTCAAACTTTTGAGATGAAACATCAAAGTTCTGATTTTTAAAAAAATGTATGAGTAACTGAGTTGAAAGTTTGAGTGTAAAAAGTCAAAATTTTAAGATAAAAATGATGAATGTTTGAGAAAATTAAGTCCATTAATGAGAAAAAAATGTAAAATTGTGAGATAAGAAGTCAAAATTACTAGATTGAAAGTCAAATGAATGACGAAAACCGTTGACTTTTGGGATTAAACAGTTGAAGTTTTGAGTAAAAGTCAAAGTTATGAGAAAATTGTCAAAAAATTTTAGATAAAAAGCCAAATTTTTTTAGATGACAAGTCTAAATTAAGTGATAAGTAAAAATAATGGAAAGACTACATCACAGTTTGTCATTAAAATGTCATGTTTTGAATACAAAAAGTCAAATCTTTAATATAATGAAGTCAATTTATGAGTAAAAAATGAAAGTTTTGAGATTAAAAGTCAAAATAAAGAGACAAAGGTCAAAATGATGGGATGAAAATTCAAAAATTCTTCGATAAAAGTAGAAATCATGAGAAAACTAGTCAAACTTTTGAGATAATGAAGTCAATTTGCTGAAAGTAAAAGGTCAAAATTTTGAGATAAAATATCAAAACCATGGAATATTACAGTTAAAAGTTTCAGATCAAGTCATAATTATGAGGAGACACAAGCTAAATTTTGGCTTAATTTGTGCATTCTTAACTCAGTCAGTTTTTCATTTTTATTTATCTTCAGTGGTGGAAATGGGGATCCATAAGATCCTGATCCGGTCGTAAAAACATCCTGACATATTTTGCCCATATCGCCCCCTGATGGAGAATATTTTCCTCAATCAGAAGCAGAGTTTGCTGATGTTTAAGCAGCATGTAACACTTCAGAAAACTGCATTTATCATCTGAGGGACAGGTGAGCTTTGATTTCATCGTCAGTAAAATCAAGCGTGTAGCTCCATGAAATAACTTTGGACCGCTGCTGTGATTTCCAAAAGAATCATGAATGTAAGAGTGTAAGTCGAGCACTCGAGTCACGTGCACGCAGTCGGTTAAAACAGCAGCAGAAAAATCCATCAACACGAGCTTCAGTTGATAAAATCACGTCAAACAAGAGCCTGGAATTCACAGCTTTGATTATATAGACTTAAAGTAAAGAACGTAAACTCTGCTCTCTTTTCTCATCCGGACTGAACATGGAAAAATAAAGTTAAAGCAGGAAGAAAAAACTCATAACAAACCACCTTTAACAGATTCACCCTCTGGAAATATTCGCCTCACCGTCTCTCCAAAAATAAGCCAACCAGGAATCAGAACTGCGGCGAAGGTTCCCGTGTTATAGCAGTGAACAAACTCGACTCCATTAACACTCTGAAGCAGCTTTGACCCCCTCCACCCTCCACCCCCCAACCCCACCCTCCCCCCTTTAAATAAAAAAAAGAAAAACACCCAGCAGCCAGAAAACATCATGCTGAAATCAGACACATTAGTTTTATTTTTCACTCTTTAACACGTGCCGCGTGCACGCCGCACAAATATCACAACAATGACAGTAACAAGTTGCTGACCTGGGTTTTGTGTGTGTGCGTCTGCTTGAAGTGACGGAGGGCGAGGAGCGAGCGAGGGAGCGAGGAAGCGAGGGAGGAAGAGGAGGGGTAAAAAGGGGTGGAGGTCGAATTAGGACTTGGATGGGGCGGGTTAGAGAGAGAGAGTGTGTGTGTGTGAGGAGGTGAAGGTGAAAAAACATCAGCTAAACACTCCTATGTGTGTGTGTGTGTGTGTGGATGGTGTGTGTGTGTACCTGTTCACACACTCATATAGAGTTGCAAGATGACCTGTGTGTGTGTTTGTGAGTGTGTATGTACATGCCTGTGTATTGGTTTGCAGTATCCTGTGTATGTGTGTGTTCTGAGAGCCAAATATCTGAAATGTGTGTTTGTGTGTGTGTGTGTGTTCAGAGTGTAAACGAATCTGTTTATTTATGCTAACGTGTACAGTCGTGTTGGATGTGATTCTGAGCTTTAAATGTGTGGAAATGTGTCACACCCTGCACACACACTTCAACTCCTTCACTGTGAGTGTGTGTGTGTGTGTGTGCGTTTGTGAATGTGTGTGTTTAGTTATGCCTCCGTCCTATCTATTTTTGCCCCCCACCTGTTAATGACATTAAAGCCGACCCGGGGGGAAAGGGCTGCAGCAGGGGGCTGGTGTCAGCTCCTCGCTGGCTGAGAGGCTCACGTCTGCAGCCATCCGCTGATTGAAGAGGGAATTGTGGAGTCAACACCTCGAAAACAAGCTGCACTGCTGCTGGGCTGCTGTCGTTCTCACTGTAGAGATCAAACCCGCACAGAAAAATGAACAAAACTATCAGTTGCAGATTTTTTTTTCTACAGCATTTACACCAAAAATCTCCAAGGTCAAACTCAAACTCCAGTAAATCTCATTCTCAGGTCTTAATATCCTCATGTACTTCTCCACCTCTCCACTAGAGGTCCCCCTACATCTCCTCCCTCTCACATCCACACACACCTGTTCTCACTTGCCCTGAACATTTCCTTTGATTCACTGCCAGGTCGTTCCTTTTAATATGAGCCTGTCATCACCTTGAGTTTACAGCTTCTTAATCCAAGAACGGCCTGTCTTTGTTCTACCTGTCACCTCTGCTTCCAACAGTGACAGAAATCTTAATTCAACAACATCCGCCTGAGGTTTTGTCCCATATTGACCTGAAAGCATCACACAACTCTATTGGACTGAGACTTGGTGACAGGTAAAACTCATTTATACACCAGTGGTTCTCAACCTGAGGGTCGTGACCCCATTTGGGGTCGCCTAGAATCCAAACGGGGTCCCCTGAAATGTCAAATTTTGAGATAAGAAGTCAAAATTCCTAGATTGAATGTCAAATGAATGACGAAAACCGTTAACTTTTAGGATTAAACAGTTGAAGTTTTGAGTCAAAGTCAAAATTATGAGAAAATTGTCAAAATTTTTAGATAAAAAGCCAAATTTTTTGAGATGACAAGTCTAAATTAAGAGATAAGTAAAAATAATGGAAAGACGACATCACAGTTTGTCATTAAAATGTCATGTTTTGAATACAAAAAGTAAAATATTTAATATAATGAAGTCATTTTATGAGTAAAAAGTGAAAGTTTTGAGATGAAAAGTCAAAATAAAGAGACAAAGGTCAAAATTATGGGATGAAAATTCAAAATTCTTCGATAAAAATGCAAATTATGAGAAAACTAGTCAAACTTTTGAGCTCCTGTCTTTGTTCTACCTGTCACCTCTGCTTCCAACAGTGACAGAAATCTTAATTCAACAACATCCCCCTGAGGTTTTGTCCCATATTGACCTGAAAGCATCACACAGCTCTATTGGACTGAGACTTGGTGACAGGTAAAACCCATTTATACACCAGTGGTTCTCAACCTGAGGGTCGTGACCCCATTTGGGGTCGCCTAGAATCCAAACGGGGTCCCCTGAAATGTCTGGTAGTTTCTTGAAAAATATACTGATTCAGATATTTTCTTCAGTAATCATTATTCTTTTAGTACTTTGTGCATTTTATCATTAAGAATTTCAGCATTTTATAGGTGAACATATTAGCATAGCATTGCTAATTATTTTATTATTTCGAGTATTTTAGTATCTAAGCAATTTGTTTTCTATTTGTATTTTCTAGCTTCATTATTTCAGCATTTTTGGCAGCAATTTACATTGCAGTACTGAACTTTGGGCTGTTTGTTTTTCATCTGTGTCTTCAGTTGATCACATTGTTAGCTGCTTTATGTGCCTTTGATTGTCCTATGGGGGTATGTACAATTTTTTTTTTTTAATTTGAAAGTTCACATCGAATCAAGTCTATATCTTGAGCAGGAAAAATGAAACTGTCACTTTGTGCACAAATTCTCACTACTCTGATTTTACGAAACATTCAAAGAAAATGAATAATTTAACCCCCCCCCCCAAAAAAAAAAAGTCTCTGGGGTCACCAAAAATTTGTGAAAAACAGCTTTTTTTGGCTTAATGTGTACATGGAGCAACGTTCCCGCTAACCTCCTAGAAACACTCACATCAAGCATTTTTTGTCCACTCCCATTACTTCTTTTTGCATTTTGAAATTCTACTTAGAACTTTTCTAAGATCCAACATTGCAAAATATGGATGTGTTCAATTTTTAACTAGTCTTATGTGGAGCATTTTGGCTTCTTTTTTCTGAAACCTGGTGAGTTGGAGGCATATCATCCAGGGAATCATTTACTGACGCATATATACCTTCTTGAAAACTTGTCTTGACGACTAACTATGATCTGATAGAAATCAATTCCCTCAGTTTAAATTCAGTCACCACTTAAAATGAGTATTGTTTTGGACGACTTGTTTGTTCTCCTTCGATTCTGACTCAGACGCCTCAAATAGAAAGTTTGGGGCCTCTTTTTGGCTTATTATCACAAGTTCTATTGTTTTTTTTTTTGTGAAGTGAGGGTGTGATCTGTCATGCCTCCATCGTCACATCACAAAAATAAAACGAGCTGTTTGTTTTCTCTGTTTTCTAAAAGTCCAGTCATGTATTATGAGTTTTTAACTCTGCATGTCTTTACGTCTCAAAGCAGATTTTCATACAAGGTGTTGAGCTTTATTCGAGGACATTAAGTGTTCGGGGTTAGACAGAATTATTTATATGCTTTCTACTCCCAGCTCACCCAGACAATCAGTGGATACCAACCAATGACCTTCCGGTTTCCTGACGTCTCATCAGCATAATATTAATTTTCCATAAACGTAGTATCCGAGATAAAGGAGTCATGCATTTTTAAAGAACGCTGATGCAAATCCTCCTGCGTGATCTCGCCTCGTGCAACAGTTAAACGTCAGCACAAGGTGGAGATACTTTGTCTGCGTGGAAGACGTGAGCGGATGGTCTGATCTGCTCTGTGGAGTCAGGACCCTGAGCTTTGAGCCTGTGTGTCCCTGTGAGCGGGGATGAGATTACAGCATCACAAAGGGCCAAGAGGATTGATTAGACAGTGTGAGCGGCTGAGATGAAACTGACAGACCGACCAGCGAACAAACAATCGACACCTTACACTCCCTGATACGGAGACTGTTCAGGTTTGAGAGTTTCACCAAAACCTGAAAACATCAAATGTCTGAGCACGAACACTTTGAGGAAGAATATCTGATGTTTTGTTGGATTATGACTTCATTTCCTGAGGACAAGCAGCCCCTGTGGAGTTGCTGCTGTGTCAGTGGTGTTGCTTATTCCTCCTCTGGGTCCCCGACTCATTAAAATCTGGCACAGTAACTATTGTGGCCCTCGGATGCTTCACCTTATTTTTCCCCTGATGATTCTACGATTCAGGGAAGAAAATATAAAACAACAGAAATCTGATTTCTTTCATTTTAGTGTGTCTACAGCAAGAAGTGAGCTCTTGCATATAGAAAAGATGGTCTAGGGACATTAAATTTTTTTCCCTAACTTCCCTTAAGATCCTTAAAAAAAACACAGGTGGAGGGTGGTACTCACTTTTATTGTTGGCCATTGTGATTGATTGATTGATTTCAAACATGGCAAACTAAGAAGAAGAAAAAATAAAACTGAAAAAGGAAAGAAAACAGTTGGAAATACAATAAGTATTGTAATTATTATCATTATTGTCACTGAAATTATTAATATTATCATTATTATGATTTATGGTTGTTGTTGTTATTCATATAATTATTGCTTTTGTTACTATTATTGTCATTAATGCTATCATTATAATGGCCATTACTATCGATATTTTGGGTATTATTTTATTATTTAAATCAGTTTTAATTGTTTATTATAACATGTTTATTATACCATATGTCATATATGTATATACAAGCATGGGTATAAATGTTTGCATATATATATATATATATATACATATGTTATTATTGAGAAGGTGTCTTTTTCTGTTTCCTTTCCTTGTTATTATTATTATTATTATTATTATTATTATTATTATTATTATTATTATTATTATTATTATTATTATTCAAGACATTATCAAACAATAGTGTGTAACACACCTGTCATATTCTGTCAAAAAAGTTCAAAAAACAAAGTTCATTAAAAACAAATAAATAAATGAATGATTATTACAAACAACAATAAGTGATTATCACATTAAAACAAGAAATAGAATAAAAACAAAACAAGACAATATCCTAAATCTGCATTTTCATCTGCCTCTTAGAGTAGATGCTCGAAAGGGAGTAGGAAGAAGTACACACTTGAATAATCCTTCCCCCATTAAATTTTTCTTATGCTTATTTGAAATCATTGCAGGAAACTAACCAATATTTGGCAACATATTGAATATAAAATAGTTTGTAAACATAAAAACAGACCATCTTACCTGTACCTCATTTACATTTCTATTCATTCATCAGTATAATTCTTGAAAACAATTTCTTTGTCTTTTTTAAAAAAGATTTTGGCTCAAACTTTGTTTTAATTCAGGGCTCAGTCTATTCAACAATGTAATTCCTTTACCGTGACAGAGGAACTCAGCTTGCAGGGAACATCGGGCCTAGCACTGGTTAGCACCAACATGTTTTGGCAGCTGCTAACAGCTGATCTTGTTTGTAAACATACTGACCATTGTTACACAGGAACTAAAATAGTAGAAAAAAAAAACACTAAGCCATAACCAGTTTAGTGGCCAACAAATGAGCTGTAAAAAAAGTGATGTCAAAATACAAATATGTCAAAAAAGAGAAGAAAGAGGTAGAAAAAAAGGACAAGACCAAAAGCTGATCAATTGAACTGGATGTTAGCTGTGTTTAAGTGATGAACAAACTCTTGAGATCTGAACTTCAGAGAGAATCGATGGAGTATTGTCAAGCACCGACGAGCTGGAGGCCGCTACATTTATGTCACATTTATGCAAAAATCCTTGCAAAAGGAGCCCAAACCAAAAATTAAGTGAACTTACAATTCAGAAGGCAAATATTTCTGTTTTAAAAATCATGTTATTGGTCTTATGTGATATTCTAATAATGTTAAAATGCTGAACACCAGCCTGAGCAACATCTTGCATTTGCTGAAAGGAAATGCGCCCCCCCACCTCCCACTTTCTAGTTTCATGAATTGTCAGCCATAATCACACCAATTAAAAGACAAAAGTGCAGAGGGAATAAAGAACATCTATCAAGAGCTCAATCAGTCTGAATCTGCACGAGCTGATGGGAAAGCAGAAATATTCTGTCGTTGACTCAAAAACAACAAACCTGAACAATAGAAGAGATGAAAAAGGACTGAAATGTAGAAGAGGGGTGTTCTGGGAAACAAACAGGAGATAATAGCAGCCTGCTGTTCGCTCTAATCAGCTCACCTTGTCCTCCGATGTCTCTCAAACTGTGACTCACGTCGTACGGATGTAGGAAGATGCACTTTTGTTTCCTCTGTGACCTTCTTGTTCTCGCCGCCATTATCTGCAGCTCTGCTCTGTCTTTGGTCTTTGTGGTGGAATGAAAGACAATCAAGTGTAATTATCTGTGCGCGTCAGTGATGTTCTGCAGGTCAGGGTACAAATAACAACGTGTAGTTACAAAAAGTGATGACTAAAGAGAACAAATTGAGGTTTCTTTGTGTTCTGTGTTAACTGCGTGCTCCCTCATGTGTCGTTACTTGCATGTTTGTGGTCTCCAGTTCGCACGGTCACTCTTTACTCCAAAACACTTGTTGTCCTGCAGTGACTTCTTCGGCTGGAGGACTCACGCTAACAGATCTTCCTTTTAACTCTGCTATTCATCTTTCAAGATAACTTTTAGCCAGGTACAACCATAGACTGTATAATGAGTGGACGTAACGACGTTCGGCTCAAACTGAAGCCTCCAGCAGATGCCCCGCCCCCTGGTGTCTGGCTGCAGTATAGGTCATAAGCCCCGCCCCCTGGTGTCTGGCTGCAGTATAGGTCATAAGCCCCGCCCCCTGGTGTCTGGCTGCAGTATAGGTCATAAGCCCCGCCTCCCCATGCATTCCAGATATGAGCCTCATAAGCCCCGCCTCCCCATGTATTCCAGATATGAGCCGGGAAAACTTTAAAAAATTACGATATCTCGTAGAAACGTTTCTCTCATCCTTAGTCTAAGGTGGTATGACGATGTCATTTGGCTGCATGGTGTTAGGGTGTTTTTTTTCTGAGAAGTTAGTTTCTCATTAGTTATTGGACGTTAAAAAACTAGGGGTGGTGAAAAGAATTGATAATCGATTAATCGCGATTATTAAATGGCTGATTATGAATCGATTTTAAATTTCCCAAAAATCAATTATTTACATTTTCTGGTTGAGGCAAGTCCTCCGGTTACTGACTGTCATACAAGACTTAACCACAGGGTGGAGCTGTTACCTGTCTGTAAGTGAACCAGACACGGTGTAACACAGTCAGCGAGCAAGTGTGTGCGAAGAAGAGTTAATGAGGTGCTAACTGAGGTGAACGTGGTGCGGATGCAAACCCTGAAATACGGAAAGTGAAAAAACAAACGGCAAGAAACTAATCCACCCAGCTCCAGCTGAACTAACTGATGTTAAATTGAAGATCAACAAACAACAAAAATAGAATTAATAATAGGCAAGAATTGAAAATCGGTTGGTAATCGAATCGGGACTTTAATAATCGAATCGAATCGAATCGGGAAATTAGGCCAATTCACCACCCCTATAAAAAACACGATATAAGTTTCGTTTTACGATAGTTGACAGCTGCCGTTCACTTTGCTGAGTTCACGGCATCAAACTTGAACAAAGAAATGTGAAAAACAGATAAAACATTTTCTGTTTGCATAATTTTATATTATCTTTAACACCAATTTTTGCTTTTATTCTCACAATAATGGATAAAATGTTCATGAATTGTTCATAGTTTTCGATTTTGGGACACATTCCATGACCCCCTATCAATGTCTCGCGACCCCCCCAAGGGTCCTGACCCCCACTTTGGGAACCACTGTATTAGACACTCTAGAAACAATTTCATAAAAGGTGAGCTGAAGTAAACACTGAGTATCTATATTCACATACTCCTCCTGCATGAGTGATATCAACACTGTAGCGACAAGTGAGTACATTTCCATAATATAAGTGGATAAAAACACAACAAACCTTTGCTGGTTTTCAATGGGAGCCACTATTTTCCGGGGCACTTCTCCCTCCTGGCCTCTCTGCTGGTCACATGACTGAAAACAAGGCTTCAAGAAGTGATCACCTTGATGGTTTTGTTTGTTTCTGACCCAAACTCTGATCCAGTTGTGATTTGTTTCACTCTCCAGAACTTGGACGGCTGAGCTGATTCCTGAAACAGAAAATTGTGCCGCACAAACCGCCATTATGTTAACAACCAGTTCTGAACAGAAACAAAAGCTCCTCTTGTGCTTTTCACAACTTAGCATCAAAAAGCTTAAATCAGACTCATTTGTATTCTTCGCTCACGTCTCTCTTTCTTTACAAAAGGTTGATTTTTAAGGGCTTACATAAGAGCATTTACTGCAGCTCCTGAGCTGTCAATCAAACATCCTATCAGATAATAAGTTTTCTAATCCACAGGAGGAGCAGAAATATAGTTTAAATAAGTGCCACAAATTTCATGCGAATAGACCGAAACTTTTGATAATACATAGGCGGTCAGGACGTGGCTGACTTTACGAAAATGGTGTACTTCTCGAAACAAAGTAAGACCGTACTTATGTAAACCCTTATTGTAGTAAAGAACTGTGGGCAGTAAGTCGTCGCAATCTTCTTTCATAGTTCGACCAGCCATAAACTTGACTTTTTTTAGCAGTCTGCAGGGAAACAGTGGCGTTATTATTGCTGGAGGAAGTTGAGGGGGTTGCTTCAGGACACTTCAAAATTCCCTTATTACTATAAGTGCATTATCATCTGTAAGCAGCTTGACGACCACGACTTAGGAGGTTTGAGGGGCTCAGGAGCTGCTAAGATGGGACACGCAGTGAGTTTGTTTGGGGTTAAGGTTAATGACCGACACGTCTAACTTAATCTGAGAGAGATTTGTCCAAACCTTTTTCTAAAATCAGTCACTGTGGTCAAACCTCCTTATTCCATCTTTACAGATCGATAAAATCAAAGCTCACCTGTCCCTCGGGTGTCTCTTTAAACCAGATGATCAGTGGTTGGTTGTCTGCAGTGTTACCTGCTACTTGAACATCAGCAAACTCTGCTTCTGATTAGGGATGGGTATTGATAAGATTTTATTGTCATTGATGCCCTTATCGATTCCTAAAGCAGGCTTCTGAAGGGTTTTCTTTGTTAGCGACAGTTTATAGAGCGTATAAGTAGATAAATATTATATTGGTTACTAGATCTGGATATCTCAAGACGTAAATAAATGAAAATAAGGTTAAAAAAAAAAAATCACACGCCACTTGATTTCTGGCCACTGGATTTCCCATATCTTGCTAGCATCGAGCTAGTGCTATGTTTACTATGTCGTTTTTGGTACAATAATAAAAATAATAATACTTTTTATTTATAGAGCGCTTTTCTAAACACTCAAAGACACTTCACAGACATTAAAAACATCAAGTAAAACAACACAGTAATGACAACAATAATAAGAACCCGTAACAATGAAAAACAAGACAAAACAAAACCATGGGATACATTTAAAAGCAGTTAGACATTAAAAGCAGTTTTAAAAAGATTTGTTTTGAGGAGGGTTTTGAATGTGGATGGGTTTGGACAGGCTCGGATGTGTTGTGGTAGGGTGTTCCAGAGGGTGGGGGCAGCGACAGAGAAGGCTCTGTCCCCCCAGGTTTGGTGCTTGGTGTCGGGTGGTATGGAGAGGAGGTGGGCTTCTGATGAGCGGAGATCTCGGGAAGGGGTGTAATGGTGGAGCAGGTTGGAGAGGTAGGAGGGGGCCTGGTTGTGGAGGGCTTTGTGGGTGAGGAGGAGAATTTTAAACTGAATGCGTTGGTTGATGGGGAGCCAGTGGAGTTTTTGGAGGACAGGGGTGATGTGATCTCTGGAGCGGGTGTGAGTGAGAAGACGGGTGGCGGAGTTCTGGATATATTGAAGTTTTTTGAGTTGTTTTGCAGGGAGGCCTTAGAGGATGCTGTTGCAATAGTCCAGTCTGGAAGTGATGAAGGCGTGGATCAAGGTTTCGGCGGTGGAGAAGGAAAGAGATGAACGGAGACGGGCGATGTTTTTGAGGTGGAAGAAGGCAGATTGTGTGATGCGATTGATGTGATTTTCCAGAGTGAGATGGGAGTCTAGGATGATGCCAAGGTTGTGAACGTGTGGGGATGGGGTGAGGGAAACATTATCAATCGGAAGGTTGAAGTTGCTGGCGGTTGTGGTGAGGGATTTAGGACCAGTGATCAGGAGGTTCGTAGATATAAAACATGTTAAAAGTATTGAATATGAATCTTTTGTGAGACAGTAATCTACGTTTCTTTGTGTGTTCAGTTTCTTAAGTAAAACTTTAAGCAGAAAATCCCGAATCAAAGTTTTCTTATTGTCTAGCTGCTAAGCTAAGCTAAATGAGGTAGAGCAGAGGACGCCTGCCAAAATGCTAACGATATCAATGGATTGAACCATTTCTTATCCCTAACAGGAACCAGTTCTCGATACCCATCCCTACTTCTGACCAAGGAAAATGTTCTACATTTGGGGAAAAAAATGTCAGGGTTGTGGCCTGGCAGACCTGCAGACCTGAAATATAATTTTAAAGAAACATGTGAGGAAACCCAAAATATAATAACTGGTTGTAATGTAACAGATGAGTCCAAAACAATAAATTTTGGCTGGTTATTATATTTTGGGTTTTGTTACAATCTTTTTTATTCATCCACATTTCCGGTCATTGTCATATTGGGCCCTACCATGCCTTGAGCTACGTTTTTTTCAAATATATATATCAATATTTGAACATCTTTAATATCCTTTAAACACAACTGTGTTTTAGTGATTGAACAATTATGACTCATACATTAATTTTAATCTTAAAATTTTGTTTTACTTTGTCTTTCATCCAATTACACACTAATAACTTTGCAGAATCGTTGGAATATAACTTCCAGTTGACACAGTTCTTGTGTGAATATTTCCAGGAAAGCAAAGGTCAGTTCTTTTTTAACACCTTACTGGTTTATTTTTAGCGCTCCTCTATTTATAGGTGAAAAGAAACAGGTCTGTAGCATGGTGACATCACCTTCATGTTCTGGTTAACTGGAAAGAGTTAGACTAGATGCCACAGCGCTAACATGACTAATTTTAACAGGGTTCAGAGAAGGGGGAAGGACCTGGAATTAGCGCCGGGGTCAGGAGGTCATTTTCTAACAGGCTTATAAAACAGGCTTAGGCTGAGGAAAGGCCCAGACCTTCATGTAAGCTGTGAGGTTTACAGGCCTCCACTCTGACATCTCCACATGACTAAGGAAATTTATCACCGGAGAAGTTTTGAGCTGAAGAACAACAGACATGGGTGTAGGTTTTTAGTTACTTACAGTTGTGCTCATAAGTTTACTAAGTTTTTTCAGAGAATATGAATGATAACACTAAAACTTGTCCGTCACTCATGGTTAGTGGTTGGGTAAATACATTTATTAAACAGCCATGTTTTCTCTTTTAAAACAAAATGACAACAAAGACTGCTAAAATGACCCTAATTGAAAGTTTACAGGCCCTGATTTTGTCCTGATAACATGAACAAAAGTGAACACAAATGTGTTTGAATGTCTACTAAAGGTAACCATCTTCACCTGTGAGCCATGAGCTTGTAATCTTGTATAAAAGGTCAGTGAGTTTCTGAGCTCCTGTCAGATGCTTGCATCTTTCATTCAGTGCTGCACTGATATTTCTGGATTTAGAGTCATGTGGGAAGCAATAAGGATCTGCAGGGATATAAAAAGATATCCAAGAAACTGAGGATGCCAACAAGCAGAGTTCAAACTCTGATTAAGAAGTGAAAAATGGGGGATTCCTTTGAAACCAAACCAAAATTTCAGCCACATCTGCCAGGAAAGTTGTCAGGGATGCAAAGAAAAATCAGCAAATAATTTCAGCTGAAAAACAGGGCGGTCTGAAAAAATATTTGAAGATGCAAAATAAGGAGTTACTTGAGAAAAAATTGGTCAAGATGCACAATAAGGAGGCACTTGAGAAAAAACGGTCAAGATGCACAATAAGGAGGCACTTGAGAAAAAACGGTCAAGATGCACAATAAGGAGGCACTTGAGAAAAAACGGTCAAGATGCACAATAAGGAGGCACTTGAGAAAAAACGGTCAAGATGCACAATAAGGAGGCACTTGAGAAAAAACGGTCTATTTATTTTCCTTAATACTGCTTGCTAATTTAATTATCTTATCTGGGTTGTTTTGGGGTTTTTTTGTGTTTTGTTTTGGTTTTTTTTTTTTTTAATTTGTGGGGTTGGGTGGGGTGGGGTGGGGGATGAAATGAAAATGGTTGACTATGTCCCAACTGTGCTGTTTATTTTGAACTTGTTTGAATGTAATATGTTTTAAAAAAAAAAAAAGATGCACAATAAGGAGGCACTTGAGAAAAATGGGCTGCATGGTCGAGTTTGCCAGAACAAAGACATTTCTTTGCCACAAAGTATCCGAAGTACAAGTTCCTCTAGGGGCCACTTGTGTTAAAAGCAAGTCAACTTATCTGAAGCCCCATAATAAAAGGCCAAACTTTTCCACATGGTTGGATTTCTCAGACTAAGAAGGACAAATGTCTTAAGTTACTTTCGTTCTTTTTCATATTTTTTAACATGATTCCTTTCCTGACATGAACCTCCCAGCCCCATTTGCTCCCTCTGGTCCTTTTTCTAGCGTTTTTATGTAAGCTCAGACACTTTATACGTCCTGTATGTGGCAGCTGTCCAATAACACATCCAAGGAGGTTTTACTCAGACTCTGTAGTTGCATAAATTTGAGTATAATGACGTTAAGTCAGCACTGATTTATAGGTGCCTGTGTCAGTGCGGTCAAAACATCACGACACACAAACTGGCATATGTACTGTTCAGTATTAAATCTGCGTTTTAAAAATGCCAGAACAGTTCGTTTCAGGTGCAGGGCAGAGCTTGTGAAAAATCAAAGCTGTAACAGTAGTGATCTTTTTACAACCAGCGTTCCCAAAGACAAACAGGGAGAAATCCATGAGCGAGGAGAGAACGCAGAAAAGCTTTTCTACGCCCACACGCAGTGGCAGAAAATAGACCTGAGTGCAATGCAGACCCAAGATCTGTTTTGAGTGCTTCTCACTTTTCTCTAGTGTGAATTCACCTAACTTTCGCACTATTTGTTCTTACTATCACTACCACTCACCACCTACATAGAAAACCTACATTTGAGTCCAACACTTTTAAGGATTGTCTGCAGATTTATGCAACAGGGTTTTAGGGATCGTGAGTTCACACTGCGGCTCAGCAATATGTCTTTAGTTTAACATGATAGCAGCGTTTCTCAACCCTGTTTCTGCATGAACTTCTTCTTTTATGTCTCATCTATCAAAGATTTCAGTATGAAGGGAGGAAGTCCTTAGAA
Source organism: Thalassoma bifasciatum (assembly GCA_008086565.1). Classification (NCBI taxonomy): domain Eukaryota; kingdom Metazoa; phylum Chordata; class Actinopteri; order Labriformes; family Labridae; genus Thalassoma; species Thalassoma bifasciatum. The sequence continues at coordinate 121,970 of RPOG01001703.1, forward strand.
AAATAAAAATCAGAAGGTGAAATATCTGTACCAAAACCCAGTACAAAATCCTTGTAGGTGGTGTTTTCAGGAATCTGTTTTCCACGAGCTCCATGAGACGTGCATTTGTTTTGGAGAGCAGGTCTTTTCAAGTATTTTTTCTTTGTTGAAGGCAGTTTCTCCCAGGATGCAAAGTGACAAAGTAATGTATTTGTAGTTACGAAGCGCTACTGCTTACTAAAGTGAGTTGGGGGCAATTTTGAGAGAGAAAGTAATATTGGGCAAATAGAAATTAGAGTTGTGAATGGCCCCAATCTGCTTCTGTTTTTAAAAAATGTGATGTGATGGTGATGTAATGATTGATAAAGTATTTCTGATTCTGATTTTGAGTTGTTTTTGACTTTTTGGATTATCCTTTGTGTTTCGGACTTTTGACTTTTTCTGGATTAAATATCCTGAGTTTTGAAATCTGCATTTGGTCCACTCCTGTTTTAGATGTTAAAAACCGGGTCGCAAGTTTTGTTTCATGACGATTGACAGCTGCCATTGGTGTGTAGTTTTTATCGGGGATAGAAGAAACTTCAGGAAAGAGAGCCAAAAAAGAGATTAGACGTTTGAAAGAAGAAAAAATAAAACAAAAAATATATATGTGTATTGCTTATTGCAATGGCAGCTCCAGTAACAGGTTCATTTGGCTTCAAAACCGTACCACAGTAAAAGGTGGAGCCACGCTGCTCATTCTACAGTCTACGGCCGTAGTTCCCAACCTTTTCCAACTCAGGGCCCACTTTTAAGTCTCAAAAACGAATCCGGCCCATTAGCAACAATGACCCAAAAAATGTAATAAAACCAGAAACATAATAAGCTGTGATAATAAGCTGAAGCTGTGAGACTGTTGAACTCTGGTGGTCCCCTTTAGTGCCCCCCCTGACAAATGAACACTGCAATTTTTTGCACAGTTAATTATTTTAGTCTGTCTATTTGTTAAAAAAGCTAGTTGATTGTGTTCTACTTTTATTCTCTTTTTTTATTGTATATTTGTATATATTCATATTTATTATTCTCATTATTCTCATTTCTATGATTGGGCTTGCTCCAGGACCAGGGTAACCTAATTTCGTCCAACCCATGTTTTACATGGGTTGTATGACAATAAAACTCCTTGAATCCTTGAATCCTTGAATAACTGGTCAATAATGTAACAGATTCTGAGCCCAAGTCAGTTATTACATTTTGACTTTTAGTACATTTTTTTGTTGTGTTTCTGCACTTTTTTTATATTTTGGCAAGTAATTACATTTTGTTTTGTTTTTTTTACATTTGTTTATGTTTCGGGTCATGTTAGTGAGGGGTAACAAAACATACTTTGGTCAATATGGAGGGAGATTAAGTGGGGTAGGACATGAAAAGCTATTGCTTCTTCCTGCTCCTTTTCGGACATATTGAATGCTTTATTTCGTAAGCAATTGTGGTATTATGTACCCTTGAATTGACTATTTTTGTTTATTTTTTTAAACTGTTTTCTTTGTCTGAAATAAACTGAAACGAAAATGTTACCTATTGGCCACTCAAATTTCTTCTTAATGGATATATTTAATGCACGAATATCTGAACATTTTTAATTTCCTTGTATTTTTATATAATTACACTCCACTAAAATCATATTATTTTGGAAATAATTTGGCGGCCCACTTGCAACACTTTCATGGCCCACCAGGGGGACGCAGACCACAGGTTGGGAACCACTGGGTTTTTGTTTTTGTTTTTTTTTTTTGTATCAGGCAAAACTCCCCAGTTCTACTTCTACCCTGGTTCCAAAAGTCAAAATGCACATAAAATCCTATTTTCTCAATTCACATCCTCCTGCAAATATGAGATTTAATGTTAGTTTCAATCCTGGATTAGGCAAATACATAAAAGTGAGATAATTTCAAGCTCATTTCTCATCTCAGCTTGTGTCCTATTTGATTGTGTTATGTACATTAGTAGGTCTGTCCACCTGCCAATCAGGTATGTGGGACTGTTCCTGTCTGTATCTTCCACTGTGACGCAGGGCGAGGAGGCAAACAGGTGGGTGGGTCTAACTCTACCAGGGGCTGGTTCAACGCCGCGGCCTGAACTTAATCTGCAATTAAAAGGCCTTCAGACGCCAAAGTGATTGGAGCCGATTCAAATACAGGTTGACCCACTTCCGGTGTTTCACGGGCGGTTAAAGCCACTGAAATGTGTTTAAAGATCAGAAAAAAGTCAGCGATAATGACGATTTGAAAGAAAAGTGAATCAAAGTTGTTTTCTGTTATGGATCGAGTGGGTTGGAAAACTGGTGCACCACAAAAATCAGACAGTAAAGTAAATATTTTCGACTAAAAACCTAATTTAAGATATATTTTAGATATTATGGCTTTTTTAACCCACTCATGCAACAAATCAAAGCCATGAAATGTTCCACCTTTCTGCAGCATGAATGCAAAAGCCTTGAAATTGAAAAATCTGATGTTTGAAACTTTGAAGAATTGGTTTTTAAAGCATAAACTTTCCAACAAAAGTCTCAAAAATTTGACTTAAAATGATGTTAATGGTTTGTTTCTCTCGTCAGACAGGGCCTGCAGAGGAGTGATGTATGTATGAGGGAGATTTAGAGAGAGACACAGAGACAGAGGGTTAAAATTATCCCCCTAAAGCCAATCCTCCTCAAGCTGATCAGTGCGCTGAATGGACTAACCAGCTCCGAGACATCACGCTTACAGGCAGGTAAGAAAACTTTCTGTCTTTATCACAGAATAAATTAAGGAAAAAAACTTTTGCGACATGTTTTAAAGCTTTAGTGAAGAGTTTTGTGTTTCTGCAGCCACTTAATCAAGAAAGTCTGAGCTGGTTTTAAACACCTTAGGTTGTTTTCTGTGACGCAAATGATGTGAATCCTGCTGAGAGCTGCAGGTTAATTATATTAATGCAACTCATTTTGAGTTTTAGAGGAGGGGAAGCTTCTTTTGCGTCTTTTTAATAAGACTCAAACAAGTTTTTCATGACGTTGCATAACATGCACAGACAAGGATTTGTCTCAAGGGGCTAAAAATAAGTTGAAATAACGCACTTTTGGAAATTAATTTAAACTACACAAGAGATTACAAAGTTAAAAACTGATTCAAAAACTACTCTGAACTTAAAATCTATTCTTAGAAATGAAAGAATCTGCAGGATGAACTTGTGATATTGAGAATCTGTGAAGATTTCAATGAAAGTCAAAGCAAACTGAGAAGCAAATTTTGTTTTTCGTCTCCGAGTTGGAAGTTGCAGGGATTTTGTTCTAAACATAAAAATCTATTTTTTTCCCCAAACTGCTTCTCGTGTAAGTCCGAATTAAGCCTCAGGTTTAAGTAAAGACATCCTGAAACACCATGCTGAGCTGTTATGTGAATCTGAACTAATGTTGGAAATCTTGAATAACACACCTCATGCAAAATGTTCTTTAACACTCGTTTGTTTTTAATGTTTGGAAACAGAATGAAGATGTTGAAATTGAAACTTAGAGTTGGTTTGAGGTAGTTTCTGGAAAATGTAGCACGTGAAGTTCATATTGTTGCCTTCTTAAACTAATAGTCTGAGTTTTCAAAGTTTTTTAGGAAATAGAATAAACTGAAGCAAATAGAGAAAACTATCCATTTACACAACTTGAAAACTGAGGTAAAAACAGAATTATCTTTTCAGTCAGGATGTTGAACTTTTTTCCAGAGGTGGGAGCAACCTGAAGAGATGACTTAAGCAAAAATACTTCCTTAAAAAAAAAATCTCTAAGCCATAAGTTTCACTTCAAATAATTTCAAATCAGTTTTTGCTTCAGCTCAGAAGTTGTTGCACCAAATCTGGGAACAAATATTTTCAGGAGTGAATACTTCTCTTTGGAGTTTGGAAATTAACCTCTAAATGCAGTTCAGCATCAAAAACTAAATTAACATTTTTGTGTTTCCGCATCCCGTCTGTCTCTGCATGTGCCACACCTTCAGCCTGCTTTAAAAATTAGGGCAGTTTTGATGAGCTTTAAATCACGTGCAGTTAAGATGTTGATGTGTTTGACACGTCCTCTTTAGCTTTTTATGCAATCGCTTTATTGGTTCGACTGTTTGAACTCCACTTTTTCGGGTCCAAAACATCATTTCAGATCAAAATGTGAGGATTGTAAGTCGTAAAGTTCCTGGAGTCAAGTTGAATTTTTGAAAAAAGGAGATTATTGAGATTGAGAAATTGAGTGTTGCATAAGTTTGGGATAATTTCTTGTGGCTTTTTTTTTTTGCATCCTTTTCCATTCTTGTGCATCCATTAGCCTGCTCTGGTTCTTTCTTGCTTCTGTCACATTTTTACTCCCTGCTGTCTCACTCTTTTTCTTGGATATGAAGTTCTGCTCCTCTGTTGATTCAGGAAAACCATGGGTATAAGCTGACGTAACTCAATGATTTCTTCATGCAGTGTAACAAGATTTAGAGGCTATAAATGATGAGAAAACAAGAAAAAGAGAAATTAATTTCCTTTGATTTTATCCTTTTAAAAATTAAGAGAATAAGGAAAAGCGTGAGTACAACACAAATTTTATGCCTGCAAGACAAAACCATGGGAAGCAAAAGTCAAAGGATTTTTGAAGCGTGTTTGTACTCAACTCTATTTATAAAGCATTTTTAAAAGCAGCTGCATAAATGGATGAAACATTAAAACAAGGATAAAGAAACTCGTATAAACACTTAAGTTATTGTTTCATTGTTCCTGACAACAATTTAAGAACAAAAAAAAGAATAACTGAACTTATAGGGTGTGTGTCAATCATTTAGGGTTTACTTAAAGCAGCAAGAAGCATAAAATTATGTTTTTCACAGAATAGAGCTTAATGAAAGTCTTTATTTTCTGCAAATTTTCAAAGAAGACCTAAGAATTAAAGTTATGTTGAAATTCTCACATCTCCAGTCACTTTACACGTTGCTCCCATCATTTGTGATAAATTCAGAAACTATTTGAAACTTTATAGTCTGATGATTCAGTCAGTTTTTTAGTTTTTCTGTGGGACAAACGGTTTTGTAAATGCCGGTTATTTCAAAAGATTTTTTTTTTTTTTTTGCTCTCGCCGATGGGTTTGGGATTCAGAGGGTTAGTTGTTGCTAAGTCTCGAGGCCACGTGCAGCGAAAAGACCTTGGTTTGACTTCTCTTAGTTCATTAGTTGCAGTGGAAGCCAGAGATGAGCTTACAGGAGCTGAGAAACCAGAAATCTACATCTTAACAAGCATGAGTCAGGATTTGAGTCACGCTTGGGCAGAAAAGCTCTGGTACCAACGATGGTGTTACAGTAATGAGGTGGTTCATTTTTACACAACAGGCTCTGGGAACATAAAACACATAAAGGTCGTTTTTAATTGTTTGTGAAGCAAGAAGATCCAAGCCAAGGCTGGGAAATCAACCGCAAATTAGATTAAATCACAATTTGGCTGCTGCAATACTCTAATCGCTGACAGTGTAATGTTTCTTTAACCTCAAATGTGTCAGAATACAGGATAAAAATCATTTGCAGTAGATGTTTTATGCTCTACACCAGTGTAACTCGACCATGCTCAACCAACGAGACAAATTTGTGAAAACTGCATTTGCAAGAGAAACAATCTAAGTGGTGAAAAGTGGCAAAAACAGCAAGATTTGGCATTAAAAACAAGTCTAAGGTGGCAAAAATAGTCAAAAAGCAGCAACAATTGGGAGAAACTGGAAGAAATTAAGTAGCAAAACTTTTCAAAGGTCTGACATTTCGGTTAAAATCTCCCTTTTTTAATTGATTTTATGTAATATTCTATTTTTCTGAGACACTGAGTTTGGTGTTTTATTATGTACAAGCCAAGATTATTAACATTTCAAGAAATAAAGGCTTAAAATAATTCACTCTATGTATAATGAGTCTGTGTGATATAATGGTTTCACCTTCAAGAATGAGCAACCAAAAATATTTTCCTTTTTTTTGATGATATACAAAATTTTTCATAAGAACCTATTAATGTAAAATATAATAGCTCATTTTCACATATTATGAAGTTAGGTCAACTTATTTGTGCCCTTATTTAATGAAGTTTGGAGGGAAAAAAATTAAATTAATGAGATAAAAGTTTAAAAAAAAAAATCACTTTTTATCTGCAAGTTTTAAATTTTTATCTGGAAATTTGACTTTTCATCTAAAATTTTTGACTTTTTAATCTAAAAAAAAATTGACTTTTCATCTAAAATTATCACTGTTTTCTCAGAATTTTTGCTTTACTTCAAAATATTGGCATTCTGTCTCAAGATTGTGACTTTTTATCAACAAAATTTGACTTTTTTCTCAGTATTTTTTTTTTCTCAAAGTTTTATCATTTGGTCTCAAAATTGTGACTTTTGTACTAAAAGATGATTTAATAAATGTCAAAATAAATCTCAACAAAGCCAAATATTATTTTTTCCCAACTGGTGGGAATTGGCTTCCATAGAAAATAGTTTCTTTTGTGGGTTTTATTGTAATTTCCCCACAAAAATGTTACTTATCTCTCTCATGTTTGTGTTCTACTTGTTCAAAATTAAAACAATGAAAAAATATTTCCTCAATATTTCAACAAATATCAAGAACATGCAGGATGGGGAACGAAAAATAATGGCACAATGAATCACAATTGCAATATATGGAAAAATAATCACAATAAGATCATTTTTCTAATTGTTCAACCCTGATCCAGTTGAACTTTTTATACATATTCTGTCGTTCTTCGTCATCAAACCGTGTTTTCGTTGTCGGCTTTAGCTCCTGTTGTTCTCACACCAAACTCATTACACCTGTGTTCAAATGTGGAGCAGCTTCTCTTAACAAAAGAGCACTTCAGCTACAAAACAACACACAAAAGCTCAGAGTCAACTTCACATGAAGAGCCCGTTAAATGTCAGTTACAGCGCACTTCATGAATGATGCACAGCAAAGATAATTAACCACAAACCTTCATCAGAAAATCTGCGTTTTGACTCCTGACATTGTTTGAGTGCAGAGATAAGTTCATGTCTGTGTTTGACTCTGCAGCGTTCAGACTGTGGCGGAGAAACCAGAGCTCCCAGCGCAGCCTCATGAGCTCACGCGCTAAGCCGCCGCGTTGTCACATTAGTTTGTTGATGTTTTGACTCTCTCCTCCTGAGCCGCCGAGCTTCCCGTGGAATCACAAACATGCCCAGCCGCCACGATGATGGCGACCCCAGACAGGAGGGTCTCTAATTGAAGCTGTCGCTGTGACAGCTCAGGCCTCGTTCTGACCTCAGGGGACGGCAGGGCGCTGACCTTTGACCCACATAAATAAGACACAGAGGCTGGCAAACATTCACTTGGGTCCAAGTTTATAACCCCTGAAAAGAAAAACACTCTGATGTGTTTTCAAGGCTCTAAATCTGAGATGTCTTCACTGTCTGCTGAGCTGACAAACTCATAAATCAGACTCATAAATCAGACTCATGCTCTGATCTGAAGTGTTTTTTCTGTTCACCATCATTTTATTAGTTTTCATCTATTTAGAAACAAGAGTCTCGTGGAGTAGTTGGCCTTGCATTTACAGACTTCTCTGTTCTGTAGCAGCACTTTTGCAGAATCACCATAAATACTGAATTTTCTCAGACACTAACTGAAGAATAAATGTGTTTAATAAATGAACTCAGATTAGATGATAAATGAGATAATGTTCATGATTATGGATGAACTGATGGGTGGAGGGATGAATTGGTGGGTAAATGATTTGACAATTGGATGGATGGATGGATGGATAAACAGGCAAATATTGTTTGAGGGAAAAAATGGATGAACAGATAACGGATGAATGGATTGATGAAAGTGCTAAATGGACCCAGTAGATGGATGGTTGAATAAATTTGATAGATGGATGGATTAGCAAATGGAAAAATGGATGGATGGATGAATGAGAGATACGCAAAAAAGATTGATGCATGGAAAGATGGATGGATGAATTGTCAGTTGGTTGGTTGGATAGATTTGATGGATGGACGGGTAAATGGAAAAAAATGGATGGATGGATGGTTGAATAAATTTGATGGATAGCTGAATGGGTAAATGGATGAAATGAATGAAAAAATGGATGGAGGAATGAGAGATACACCAAAAAGATGGATGGAAAAATGGATGGATGAATAGTTGGATAGTAGGTCTGTTTAACTTGATGGATGGAGGAATGGATGGATAGATAAATTGTCAGTTGGTTGGTTGAATAAATTTGATGGATGGATGGATAGATGGATGAGTAAATGGAAAAAATGGATGGATGGATGGTTGAATAAATTTTATGGATGGATGGATGGATGGATGGTTGAATAGATTTGATGGATGGATGGATGAATGAGAGATTCACAAAAAAATTGATGAGTGGATGGATGGATGGATGGAAAGATGGATGGATGGATGGATGGATGGAAAGATGGATGGATGGATGGATAAGTACTCTTGTACATTTGAAGGATGGATGGATGAATGAATGAAAGGATGGATGGATGGATGGATGGTAGTTGGATGGATGGACGGATGAATTGTCAGTTGGTTGGTTGGATAGATTTGATGGATGGATGGATGGATGGATGGATGGATGGATGGGTAAATTAAAAAAAAATGGATGGATGGATGGATGAATTGTCAGTTGGTTTGTTGGATAGATTTAATGGATGGATGGATGGATGGACGGGTAAATGGAAAAAAATGGATGGATGGATGGATGGATGGATGGATGGTTGAATAAATTTGATGGATAGCTGAATGGGTAAATGGATGAAATGAATGAAAAAATGGATGGAGGAATGAGAGATACACCAAAAAGATGGATGGATGGATGGATGGATGGATGGATGGATGAATTGTCAGTTGGTTGGTTGAATAAATTTGATGGATGGATGGATGGGTAAATGGAAAAAATGGATAGATAGATAGATAGATAGATAGATAGATAGATAGATAGATAGATAGATAGATAGATAGATAGTCTCGGAAATTCAGTGGTTGGATGATTTGTAGAGTTAATTTGATTGGTTGATGGGTGAATTAAGGGGCCAGCTGACTGATATTTCTTGTATGTGGTTTAATAAATGTGATAAATTGATTGATGGATGGATGAACTGATTTGTGGATGGATGAATTAATGTAACCATAAATCAGAGAACAGCTGAACATTGTCTATTAACAGTTACTTAGTTCCACTACAGAGAATAAATTCATCATTTCCAGTTAGAAACAACCTGCTCAGGTTTACCGGCTGAGGAAAGTGGAATAAACGTCCACAGAGCTGAAAAAAAAATCACTAAAGACCAAATTACTGTCGTTCAAATGGAGCAAAATAATGGGTGTAGAGGTGAAGTGAGCCCCTCAGAGCTCAGGTACTTAGCAGCTCCACAGTGGAGGCTGTTGACCCAGACGGCTCTGAACTGTAATTACACAAGCGCTCTGATGTTGGGGGGGGGCTGGAGTCAAAAAGGGAATCAGGAGCTTCTTTTTATCCACATTTCACTGGCTTTCATACACTCAGAACATCAAACACAGTCTGCTCACCTAAAACACAAACTGAGTTCACAAACTTTGACTGTTGTCACGTTTCAAACAATCGAAGAGAAAAACTATTAACTATCCAACATCCTGAGGCTGTAAACGCTAAAACACACAAGCCTCTCTCACATTTCCTGTATTTGTTTTTGGAACACTGTCAAAAAAAACATTTCACAAAGAGAGTAATTAAAAGTAATTATGCAGCTTCCAAGTTTTTAATGTGTGGGCGGCTCACACTTGATGGAGGTGAAGCTCAGAGCTCAGAGCGAAGAGTGACTCATCATCATTTCTTGTCTCTGTCGGAGTCGATGTGACATTTGGAGTAAAGTCATTGCCGGCGAGGAACTTTAGAAAGCCCTTTAACAAAGTCTTTACGGAGTTAAAGTCATCAATAAGCCTTAAAAACTCTCAAATATTCATGTTTTTGTTTGTCCTTGTTAGTCAGAGTGAACTCTCGGTCCATGTGTGA